>JALNQF010000353.1:0-41712 GCA_028456385.1 Ophiosphaerella korrae | reverse complement strand
TATTAGTCTAAGTACTATAGTACTATTATTACTTACTCTACGTACTTACCTTCTTCTTTAGAATATATTAGTATATTGTCTAGGTATACTATAATAAACTTATCTAAGTATTCTTATAATATATTATTAATTAGTCTTTAGAATATTACTAGTATATTTATTAGTCTAAAGAGTATTACTATATACTTATAATATCTATAGCGTATTTAGAATACTATTTTCTACTCTTTACTTACTTTAATTTATATTAAGTAGTATCTATCCTTTAGGTCTAGCTTTGTAAAAATCTTAGCTTAGCTTAGCTTATCTTAGAATTTATCTATATTTAGTAGTAAGTATTAGTTCTTTACTATAATATTGTTTAGTTTTTAGTAGTCTATATATATCCTTAGTAGTCCTTTCTTCTTTAGTATAAAGAGAATTAGAAATCTTACTAATAATAAGGATTCTTATATATATCCTTTTTTTAGGTCTCTATTTAGTCTTTCTTAAAGTATTACTAATTTACTCTCTATTAATTAGTAAATAAGCCTAAAAGGTAGCTCTTTTTTTTCTTATAACTTAATTATATAGTCCTAGGGTTAGTACTTAAGTAATACTAGTATATCTATCTCTTCTATAAACAAGTAGCTAAACTTCTTATATTATTCTAAGATCTTAAGAGTTATATATTACTCTTCTACTCTTACTTCTTAGCCTAGCGCCTTACTAGTACTTATAGAAGTACTTATTCTCTCTTAATAAGTTACTATTAAAGCTACTATCTTATATAGTACTTTCTTATCTACTATTAAATACTACTAATACGTAGGCTTAGATCTATATATGTTTTTATAGTTATTAAATAAGAGGTTCTAGTTTTTCTAATTAACTTTAGGATTAAACTCTTATAGCTATAGGTGTCTTAGTATAATATTTTTATTAGCTAAAACTATTACGTCTAAGGTTATCTTTATACTATATCTTTAAATAATAATCTCTATAGTTACTTTATTACTAACTATTAGGTTTTTTAGTATTAGTTATCTATTTATAATATAGATTAGATATAGTATCTTCTTTACTTATAGTTAGAGTCTTACTTATTCTACTACTTTAGGTATAATTAGGTTTATAAATAACTTTAAATCTACTAATACTTTTATTCTTTCTCTCTTTATCTTTACTAGGAGTTTAATAAGTTATTTAGCATTAATAGTATTATAGCTTCTAGATATATATCTAGTGTTAGCTATTTACTTAAAAAGACTTAATCTTATAATCTTTATTTGTCTTTTACTAAAATCTTTAGAGTATCTTAATCTCTCTATATTGTTTATACTTCTTAAGTATATAGGTTTACTAGATTAAATTAATATATTAGTTGTTTATAAGTATCTTACTTGTATTTATATCTTCTTTAGTTATACTTAAAAAGTACTTTACTTCTTACTTATCTTATAAGTATTATTTATATTTTATATTTATATACTCTTCTTAGTTTTATTTATATCTAGATCTCTTATAAGAGAAATATCTAGATTCTATCTTATTAGAATAGTAGGTAAAGTAGTTATTATAGTAATATCCTATCTATAATAGTAGTAGATAGTTTAGGTTACGTAAGTATAGCTAGTATTATAGTTCTTATATTAATACTAGATCTATAATAATTAGCGCCTAATTATTATTAGTATATAATAATTTATATTACTAGGTTTACTTTACTTTATATATCTAGTATTCTTTATCTTACTATTTTTTTACTAAGTAGTAGCTATCTACTAGTCTCTAGATTTCTTTTATAAATCTATCTTATACTTTAGTATTCTTTTACCTTAGCTCTAGTATTCTAGGTACTATTTTATATTTAGAAGTCTTAGGCTCTTAGTTTTCTTTCCTATTCTTGTCCTAGGCTATATATACTCGCTTTCCTAGATATAGCGTTATCTTATACTTATACCCTATCTTTTACTAGTATAGCTAAAGGTATTCTAAGGTATTTATCTTAGCTTACTCTTACTTTAGCTAATACCTCTTTACGTAGCTCTATACTCCTAGTAGTATATTTATAGCTTTTACTTTATTATCTATTATAAAGTTACTTAGCTTTATAGTAATTTTATAGTAGTTATATCTCTTACTTATATCTTACTACTAGAGGTTTATAGTCTTATAATCTCTTTTATCTTAGCTTTTTCTAGAGATTACTTCTATTCTTTTTCTCTATTATTATCTTACCTCTAAAGTATATTAATTTATTATATTATCTTATTCTTTAGTAATTTTTTACTAGGTACCCTATTTTACTATACTAGTAGTATTTTTAGGTTTTTACTTCTTTAGGTTTCTTATAGTAATAGTATTCTAGTTTTCTTAGGTTTATATTATTAATATATATCTTATCTAGCCTAAAGTATCTATAGCTACTCTAAACTTAGTAGTTCTTATATTTACGTTACTTCTTATTTTTAGCTTTATACTTCTTATTATCTATATATAGTACTTTACTATTCTTAGCTTCTACTATATATTTATATATATAGTTATTAACTTAAATTACTTTCTCTACTAAGTTTTCTAACGTCTTAATTATAGCTCTACTACGTATTAGCTTACTTTAAACGTTACTCTTAAGTTTTTATTAAAATATCCTTATTAATACCTTATTATTCTATTCTATTTATATTACGTAGCTTTAGAATTTATTAGTATAGTCTACTACTACTTTATATTGTTATAGCTACTATATTATATACTCTACTACTACTATCTTATTTACTAGTAGAAAGGCTTATTGTACTTTATCTTTAAACTTAATCTATTCTTTAAATATCTTATTATAGTTACTATTATTATTATTAAAGTATTTCTTAAAGTATAGTATAACTTATTTCTCTACCTTACTCTTTATATAAGATAATACAAGTATAGCTCTATTTTTATCCTAAACTTAGTCTACTTTAAAGAAGAGATTAAGTTATAAAATCTATAGCTTAAGCTTATTTTATTCTCTAAAGTAGAAGTCTAGCTTAGTAACCTTAGAAGTAGCTATATAGGTTACTCTTATACGCTAGTTATCTATATTTATTAACGTATTGCTTATCTTAAAAGTATTTAATATATTAAGTTCTTAGAACCTAGTAAAGGTAATAAAGGCAAGTAGGCTTCTATAAGATAGGCGAGGTTAATAAATAAGTTAGTTACTTAACTTAATTAATAGTTAGCTCTTATTAGAGTATTATAAGGTATATAAGTATTAATAGATAGATAAAAATCTAATTAAAGTATTAGTTATAATACTCTATTAGGATAAGAGTATAAAGAAGAGATTAAATATAATAGTCTATAAAGGTCTATTAACGTTCCTATATACTTGCTATCTAGTGTTTATTTCTAAGCGCTTACTCTAGAGCGTTTACTCTAGAGTATTTACTACTAAATAGTTACGTGTTTTACTACGCTATATTACTTAGCCTAATCGCGTACAATATAATAGCTTACTTACTACTTAGTATTATAATAATAGTATATAAGAGCTATATATAGAATAGCTAATAAAGATATCTATAACTTTAATAAGGCTAGCTTTATAATAAGTAAGATTATAACTTAGCTTATTATAATAAGGTTAGAGAAAAGAACTAAGCTAAAAGCTATCTAGCTTAGTAATTATAAGTAGGTAATAGTAATCGCTATAATTAACGCTACTAGATAAGTAGTCTTACTATTTTTTATTTTTACTAGTAATTACTACCTCTTTACTTAGTATAATAAAGACTATATCCTATAAGACTAGGCAATTAAAATTAGTAATAATAGCTAGATAATAGATAAGCTAGCTATTAACTAGCTTAAGTACTTTAATAAGTATATAAAGAGCTTAGTAGTTAGTATATATTAGCTACTTATACTTAATAGTTATAAGAGCTACTACTCTTTTAAGTTTAATAAGTTCTATAAAAAGAATAATATCTATACGCTTAGTATACTAGCTTACTTATCTTACTTACTTTAGCTTCTTAATATTAGCTACTTCTCTCTATTAAAGAAAGCGTATAGCTACTTAGTTAAGAGCTTAATCTAAAACTATATTAATTATATTACTAAACTTAAATTCCTACTAACTTTCTACGTAGCCTTTAACTAGGCCTTTATAAAAGTAAATATTTACTTAGCTTTTTAAGCTACTAGCTTTATTTTACTTTAGCTAGAAGTAGTTATCTTAAAGCTTAATATTTAGCTCTATATACTTACTCTAGCTACTTTACTAGAAGTACTCTAAGTACCTTCTACGCTAAGTAATATACGTAAGCTAAAAGCTTAGTTAATACTTATACGTAAGTATATATACTAGATAAGAGCTTATTACTAGTATTAATTATTAACGTAATTAATTAACTTAAAAAGAGAGCTTATAAAATAGTACTAGAAGCTAAGTTAATATATAATTAGATCTCTAGTTTTAAGAAAGCTAATAAAGTAGCTAGTAAGTATAAATTATAAAAAAAGAAGTAGATTTAAAAGTAAAGAGTTTTAATAAAGAAATAAGAAGAAGATATACTTACTAAGAAAGAGGCTATATAGTATTAAGTTAATAAATAGCGTTAAGATAAAAAGAGATTAAGCTTAAGTTACTAGGCTTATACGCACTATAAGAAGTATAGAGAGACTAGGTATAACTTACGTATATATAAAATAATATAGTAGATACTACTTAATTTAATATATTAATATATCTACGCTACTCTACTACGTTATTAAGTTATACGTATAAAGAGGTATATAAAGTTAGTATTAGGTATAGCTTACTTATAAGTATAGCTTACTTATAAACTACGTTAACGTATTATAAAACTAATAGTAGTAACTACTACTTTTTTACTTATTTTTTTTTTAATATATATATTTTATAAGCTATAGTAGGTTATTACTTTTTTATAATAGTTTTTTTACTTAATATATTTTTACTTACTAAATTTTTCTCTTACTTATTAATTTTTAATAGTTAACTCTTTTCTTATATATATATATTTATTAGTTAAGCTAGTATAAAGCCTTTAGGCTCTATATTTAAATATTTTTCCTAGTAGTTTAGCTCTTATAGTTATTAGCTTTTATAGTTTTTAGTAAAGTTATAAATATATTCTAAAAATATACTTAAACTTTATTTTTTAATTTTTTATTCTATTTTCTTTTTCTTTTTATTAAGCTTATTTTAGCTACTTTATACTTTTTTAGTTTCTTAGCTTTATTCTTTTATTTACTTTCTACTTTAATTATTATAGCTACTTTTAATTTCTAACTTAACTTTTATATAGCTAATTAGCTTAGCTAAAGTAACTATAGTAATAATAATCTTTTTTAGCTACTTTATAACCTAAGTAAACTACTTTTAAGTTACTATTAAACTAAAAGTAAAGCTTTTTACTCTATTTCTATAATATATTATTTTTAGTATAAAAGTAAGTATCTAACCTTTTTACTTATAAGCTTTTAGGTTTTACTAACTATACTTTTTCTTAGTTATTACTTATTTTTTTTAACTACTTTCTCTTACTTAGCTTACTTTATAACTTTTTTAACTAAGCTCTTAATATTTTTAAAAAGTATAACTTTAACTAACTTTTTTCTTTTATTTAAGAGTTTATATATACTTATTATAATAAGTATAAGAATAGAGCTTACTAGTAAAATAGCCTTTATAATATTTATTTTTATAACTTTAATAACTTTTTTTATACTTCTAATAGCTTTTAGTATCTTTTTTACTAGCTATACTATTAGGTATACTATTATAAAAGTTAAAAAATACTTACTTAAAACTTTTTAGCTTCTTAAGCTATATACTTATAGGATTTTTCTTTAATTAATAATTTTTAAAAAATATAAGTTTATTATAAAGCTATAGTCTATATAAGTTAGTATAATTAGAAAACTATTAGCTTTTATAAAGCTTTACTACTAAAGCTACTACTACTAAGCTTTAATAGAGCTATAGCTTATAGTTCTAAAAAAAAGTAATTATAGTTATACTATATATATTTATAGTAGTATTAAATACTGTATTTTTTTAATAATAAATATATTATTTACTTTAATAGCTTTTATATTTATTATTATATTTAGAGCTATAATTATAAGTTTAGTAAGTTTTTTACTCTATTTTTTTTTATATAGTTTTTTTCTAATAGTTTTTTAGAGCTCTACTAATATATTTTTAGTAGTTTAGTAGCTAAATATAAGTAAGTACTCTTTTAAGTTAAAAGTTTTACTAAAAGTTACTACTATATTATTAAGCTCTTTAAGTAAAAGTATACTTATATTAATACTTTTATTTTTATAGCTACTTAGTCTTTTAACTACTTTATTACTATACTTCTTATATATAATACTATAGTAGATAATATTTAGTTTTTAATTTACTAAAATATTTTCCTAAGTTATTAAGTAGCTTATAGGTATCTTCTTATAATACCTAGTAAGCTAGTATATTCTTATAAGCTTAGAGCTTACTTAGTAGTATATAGTATAGATAAGCTTAAAGATAATAACTTTAAGACTTTTAGCTACTTTTATAGCTTTACTAATAATATTTTTTACTAGTAAGCTTATAGCTAGTATCTTTAAAGTTATACTATATCTAAGAGTAAGTTTAATAGTTTTTTAGCTACTATTTTCTTTATAGTAAATAAAGCTATTATTTATTAAGGTTTTTTTAGTTCTTTTTAGTTTTTTTATCTTTTTAGTATTAGTAAGTACTTTTAAAGTACTTTTTCTAGTAGTTTTAGTTTACTTTTAAGCTTTTATACTACTCTAAATTCTTTTTATTAACTACTAGCTTTTTAAGCTTTATAAAGTACGCCTTTATACTTTTTTTACTTTACTAACTTAGAGTTAGATATAAGTTACTTAAGTTTTAATAAAAGTTTAAGATATACTTATAAATACTTTATTAAGTTTCTTACTACTTTTACTCTTACTTCTAGTTACTATCTAACTACTTTTTTAACTTCTCTTCTTTATACTCTACTTTTTAGTAGTAGTATTTTTACTTTAGTTTACTTTTAATTTAATATAATAAGTTTAAGCTCTTTTACTTTTTTTTCTAAAAGCTTTTAGTTTTTTATTTTTATACTTCTTTTACTTTTTTAGTATTCTTTTAGCTTTTTACTTTAAAATCTTTAGCTTTAGAATTAAGATTATTATTATACTTATTATCTAGGTAGTATTTACTTTTAGCTACTTAAGTTTAGTTTTAAGAGTCTTCTTACTACTTAAGCTTTTTCTTCTAGTTCTAAGAATAGTAATTAGTAATAATAAGTAATATAAAGTTTTTCTTCTTTTATATCTAAGTACTAAAGCTTCTTTAGTTATTTGTTTTTTTTTTAAAGAAAATTAACTAAGTTCTTTTTTTTTATTACTAATCCTTCTATTTACTTATAATACTTACTTATTCTTTTTTCTATTTAAAATTTTTAGCTTATTTTTTCTAAAATTAATTTCTTTATTAGGTTCTTTTCATATAAAGAATTTAAAATTAGCTAGATTAAATTTAGGCTTTTATACTAGGATTTAAACTAACTATAGCTAATTAGTTTATATAAGTAATAGTAAGTCTTATTTATACTATTTTTATATTTACTTACTTTACTATCTAAATACTAGCTTTATTAGTACTAGTTTATCTAATTCTCTTTTAAGTTACTCTTTAGTATAAAGTAAAGCTTACTTTTCTTTTTATTTAATTATAAAAATTTTAGCTTTTAGATCTAAATTTTCTAGAATATCTATAAGTTCTTACTAGCTTTACTAGTAGAATTCTACTACTCTTATTCTTAGAGTATAGTTTCTAAACTTTATACTATCTAAGTTAGTAAACTAGTACTATCTAAAGAGATATAATTAGATAACTTAATAAAAGCCTTTTTACTAAAGTTAGAGTTTTTACTATCTAGATTTATTCTAGTTACTAAATAAGTTTTAGCTAAGTACTAATATTCTCTTAAGTATATCTTTTATATATAATATCTTTTTTATATTAAACTATTCTTTACTTTTTTTTTTTAGTTTAATTATATAATCTATAGCCTCTTAGAGTCTATAATTATACTTATTAAACTACTAAGCTTATAATACTAAAAGTATAGTAGTATTATAAACTCCTAACTATAAAAAAGTTTATTATATAAATATATAAAGTTTAATATATAAGACTTATTTCTAGCTAAATATAAAGTATATTAGTATCTTTTTAGTACTATATTTTACTACAACTCTATTTACTTATAGCGCGTAAAGTAAATTATTTACTTAATTACTTTTAATCTTTTAAAGGGTAGCTACTAACTTTTTATAGCTTTTTTTAATTATTTTTATTTTTTAAAGTAATAAGTACTTTTAATATTTTTTTAAGTACTATATAAGTAATTAAAGTAAGTAACTAGTCTTTTATTTTCTAGTCTTTAATTTACTATTATTTTAAATAGTACTTTCTATTTTAAAAATATATTTTATTTTAAGAACTTTATAATAGATTCTAATATATTAGCTCTAAGAGCTTTAGCCTTTATATATAAGCTTATAAAGTTTTAATATATAATTATATATTTTTTACTTCTTTTACTATTAACTATATAAACTATATCTAGTATAATCTATTTTTATAAAACTTTAGGTCTCTAATTTAGATATTACTTTTTTTCTACTATCTAAAGTAAATAAAATTAAGATTTTTAGTAAGATTTTATATAAGATATTATATATTTAAATATATTTAACTAGTAATATTATATCTAGATTTTTTACTATATATTTTTTTAACTTTAGTATTTACTTTTATTATATAATACCTTTAGAATTTCTAGGTACTTCTCTTTTTTATTTACTACTCTTTTTACTAAGTATTATTTAAAGCTTTTATCTTATTAAAGTCTTTATATAACTTTATACTTTTATATATTTTTATAAAGTATTTAAGGATTTATTTTACTTATTTTAGTTAGAGTTTATAGTATTACTAGCTATTTTATAATATTATATAGAAAAGGTATTTCTAAAGTATTTAATATACTTAAGTCTATTCTTATCTTTAAGTATATAAATTTTAGGTTCTAAAAGCTTATCTATAGTAAGATAAAAGCTAGAGACTTTAAATAGTAGTTTATAAATTCTTTTATATTTTTTTTAAGCTTTTTTAGTAGCTACTATCTTAGTAGCTCTAGTTAATTTAAGAGAGTATCTACTACTATATTTTTTTTCTAGCTATATAAATAGAAAAGTAAACTATCTTATAATTAGAGTTTTTAGGAAGTTACTAGTACTTTAATTAAGTTAATCTATAAGTATATAAGTATTTATTTTTACTATTAAATAAATTTTATAGATTTATAAGTAGAATTTCTTAAGTACTAGTAGTATAGTATTATACTTATATTTTTTAAAATCTTAGTTAGACTCTAAATATAAATATACTTCTAATTTATAGTATACTATATTCTAATAGCCTTTTAGGTTTTCTTACTAGAGTACTATACTTTAACTTTTTTTACTTCTATTAACTAATATAATAATTAGTTTAATAGGCTTACTATAGTTTATAGAGACTAATACTAGTATACTAGTTAGTTAGGTTTTTAATTTATTTATAGTAAGAAAAGCTTTTTAACTTTATTAAAATTCTTTATTCTTTCTTAGTAGCTTAAATAGTAGTACTACTATCTTAGTAAAACCTTTTATCTAGATTTTATAGTATATATAAAGCTAATAAATATTTAGACTTCTTTTAGAAATCTATAAGCTAGCTATTTAATTATCTTTTAAACTTTCTTATTAGCTAACTACTAGATTTTTTTATTTACTATATACTTTAAAAACTCTATAGAGTTATATTACTAATTTAATTTAAAACTTAAAGTAGTAGTACTAGCTATTTTAAAGTTATATTAAACTTTATCTATATTAATAATATATTTACTAATAAACTTTTAGATTCTAAGTTCTAGTAAGTTTAAGTTATAGTCTATTTTTAGGCCTTTTACTATAATATTATCTATATATAATATATAGCTAGTTAGAATAAATTCTTATAAGATTTTAGTTACTACTTATATAAACTTAGTAATAGAGTTTATAGTACTTCTAAGTAAAGTATATTACTATACTAGTTTATAAGTTAGTATATAAAATACTATAAGTAGTATAAAGTTTATTAGAGATATAATATAATAACTTATAAATTCTTCTAAGAATTTATCTAGGTTTAAAAGTAAGTTAGTATTTCTAATAGTTATATAATTAGTATACTAAGTATTATTAATAAGTTAGTATCTTTAGTCTTTTTTCTTTACTAAAAACTAAAAGTTACTATATAAGCTTTTACTTAATTTAAAAACTTTTTAGTTTAACTATTTCTAAATTATTTTATTAACTATATTTCTTAGTTTATAAAATATAAAGAAGCTATTTTCTTTTTTAGCTTTATAGAGTACTATATTAATTTAAACTAAGAAAATTATATTATAGTAGATATAGCTTAATTCTATAAAGTTAAAGCTAAATATATCTTCTTAATATAGAAAAACTTTAATTAGTATATTTCTTTTTCTTAGCTATAGCTAGTTAGTAATCTTTATTTTTACTATCTATTTTTTTATAACCTAAGTACTTATAGAAAAGAAAGTAGTTTTATTAGTATTATATTATTAGAACTATCTCTAGCTTTAGTTATTATTTACTAGTTACTTAATTTCTACTTTATAAAGCTATATTAAGAAGTTATAAATAAGTTATACTTTTTTACTTTTTAATTTATATATAGTATTTAGCTTAAATTAAAGCTTTATTTTTAAGAAGCTTTTAAGTATCTATTTTTTTTTTTTACTTATTTTTATATCTTTATAAAGTTTAAGATTTCTAAAATACTTTTATCTAAAGAAATACTAACCTAATTTATTATTACTAGATCTACTTATAGATTATTCTATAATTCTTAGTATAGATACTAGGTACTACTAATAGTTCTTTAGGTATCTCTTTCTTATTTCTTTATTTTCTAAGTATCTATTTATAGAACTCTACTCTTAGTAGTAAAGCTTTTTACTAGTTTTTCTATTATTATTATATTTATATATCTTATACTTTTTATTCTATTAAATATTACTATAATCTTTATAGTATATTTAGCTATTATCTTCTTATTTAAAAAAGTATTAATAATCTATTATAAATAAGTTCTTAAAGAATATTAAGTAAGAAAAACCTCTTATAATAAAGAAGTTAGACTAAACTTTAATACTTTTTATTATAATTAGTATACTTAATATAATTTCTTTAATGTATTCTTTTACTCTATTTATAGTAACTAGCTATACTCTAGCTATTTTTTTAGGTATAGAAGTTATACTTAAATTAGTAGCTAAGGCTATTTTAAAGTAAATTATATTAAGTTCTACTTTTAAGTTAAGTAAAGCTAGTAGTCTAGTCCTATAGACCTAGATTATTACCTTTAGGTATTTTTTTTTAAGTCTTTTAATCTTACTAAGTTAGTTATATTCTAAGTACTTTTTTACTATATTTATATTAGCTATAAAACTAGTAAAGTATATAAGTATAATAAAAAGTACTTTAGTAAAAGAGCTAAAGAGTTTATAAGCTTTATATCTAATAATTTTTCTATTTATAGCTTTTACTATTACTTAGTTAAAAATATTAGTATTTATTATATATAAGTTAGGGCTATTCTAGAATAGAGCTACTAGTAGTCTTTTAAAGCTCTAAAGTATTTCTTTTAAGTTTTTAGTTATACTTACTATTACTTTTATATTTATAATCTTTTCTAACCTATTTACTATAAAAGTAAGCTTTATAAGCTTTTTAAGAAAGTTTAGTATATTAGCTATAAGTATTTATATAAGTAAAAATACTAGTACTTTTATAACTTTTTATATTACTTCTTTAGTATTTAATTCTAAAGTATTAATCTACTTAAGCTTCTTTATATAGTTCTTTTATCTATCTAATTTTTTAAAAAGTTATTCTAGATCTATTTCTATTTCTATATTATTAAATTTAGTCTACTTAGATTTAAAATAATTAGTTTCTTTTTTATAATTATTTTATATAGCTAGAATAGGTACTAAAGGCTTTTTAGTTCTAAACTTTATAATTATAATATATATAGTTTTAGTAATATTTTCTTTTACTAGATTCTTTTTTATTTTTAGTTACTATATCTAGAATCTATTATATTCTTCTATACTTACTATTCTATCTTCTTCTAAATTATTTATTATACGTTTAAGTAAGTTTATTACTACTATTATCTAAGGCTATACTAGCTATTATATTATAAAGTTTAGTATTACCTAAAAGTTTATTTCTTTATCCTTTAAGTCTTATATTTTATATTAGATATACTAGATTATTATATTATTCTAGATACCTCTTACTCTAATCTATTTAATAAACTCTTAGTAAGTTAGCTCTATACTTTATTAGTATCTTCTAGTTTTTAGATTAAACTAAATCTATCTATTAAGTATTAAAGCTTTTTATTCTTTATAGTTATTAATATAGTAATTTAGGTTTCTATATTTAATATAACTATAAAAGTCTAAACTTATACTTACTATATTATTCTAATACTAAAGTCTTATATTATTCTAAAATAGTAGTAAAAAGTTTTTTTAAAATTATAACTCTATTATAAAAAGTATTTCTAACTATAACTTTACTATAGCCTAAAAGGTTTATAAATATTTATCTACTTTAATTTATCTTTTTATAACTAAGTATACTTTTACTAGCTAAATAAGTTTTTAAGCTCTAGTATTTAGGTTTTTTATAGCTATAAGAGTAATTACTTAGAGTATTATTATTTTAAAGTATTTAATAAAATTATTAACTTCTAATTATATAACTTTTATTCTTAAAAGTATTTAGACTCTTTTTTATCTTTAAGTATAGTTATAAGAGTTAAGTATAAGCTTTCTATTAAAAAGCGTATATATTCTTTT
The DNA here is from genome assembly GCA_028456385.1 of Ophiosphaerella korrae. Classification (NCBI taxonomy): domain Eukaryota; kingdom Fungi; phylum Ascomycota; class Dothideomycetes; order Pleosporales; family Phaeosphaeriaceae; genus Ophiosphaerella; species Ophiosphaerella korrae. Next base: position 28,717 of record JALNQF010000353.1, on the reverse strand, counting down.
AAGTATTATATATAGCTATAACCTATAGCTTATAAGCTTTTATATACTTATAGTTTCTTTAAAAGCTAAGTTAAAACGTTTTACTTATAAGTTTTTCTATACTAGATAGTTAAAGTACTTCTAGATTATTTAAAAGTTAAAATCTTTTATATTTTTATTACTTAGGTTATATTTATTAAAGACTTTTTATAGGTAGTATTTATTAAGTTATTTTACTAGGTAGTATTTCTTTATAACTTCTATAATTATTTTTACTTTTTAGTACTTTATAAACTAAAAGCTAAAGTTATTAAAGTAGTTTTAGAAATAGAAGTTATCTATAAGTAAGTATTACTATAGCTAAGTTTAGAGTACTTCTTTTATTTCTTCTTATTATACTTTATTAGACTCTAAGAACTTATTTTTTATTACTTATTTAACTTTTACTTAATTTTTTACTTTCTTTACTTTAATAAACTTAGTTATACTTTATTTAATAATATTATAGATCTAGTCTCTAATAAGCTATCTATAAAAGATTACTTATTTTTTAATACTCTCTAGAAACTCTATTATATTAGTATTAGTAATCTTAAACTTCTTATTTATAAATAGGTTTTATTTACTAATATATACTCTATTATTCTATTCTACTATTATTTTAATAGCTACTATAAGCTAGCTAATTATTACTACAAATATTTTAATTATTAGTTAGAGTATATTTAAGATAGTAGAGCTCTTATTTATTATTAGTATACTAATTCTTTTAAGTATATCTTATAGTCCTTTAAGTATTAGGTTTAAGAGTCTTAAGTTATTTAAAGAAGTTTTTAGCTAGTAAAATAATAGCTTTATATTATAGGCCGCCTATCGTCGACTATAGGTACCTATATTAGGGGGGTTAGTAAATTAGAAAATAATAGTAAAAGCTTAGAGGTAATCTATAATAACTATAAACAATAGAAGATATTTTGTAACTATCTTGTATTAGCGTTCTATAGTTAAAGGATTAAATTACTAATACTATCCTAATAATATATATCCTACTAACTATATACTTGTTGTAATCTATAATCTATAGTTACTAAGACTAATAGATTATAGATTATCTTAATCTATAATCTATTAACGCTAAGAGTCTATAGATTATAGATTACCCTAGGTATCTTAGTTATATATAGTCTCCTAATTAAGATTATTACCTTACTCGTCTTATACTTTGTTAGTACCTAAGTTAGGACTAATTAGTTCTATCTCGATTTCTTCTATTATACCTATAATACTATCTCCTCTTTTAGATAGATCTTAGTTTATCTACTCTAGAGCTAGTATTATTAATCTAGTTTCTTTATTAATATAGAGTTCTTTATCCTCTTTTATACCTATTTTATCTATACGCTGTTGCTATCTTCTTACTAATTACGTATTACGTAATAGTATTAAAATATTTCTTTATTCTTATTATACTTCTCCTAAGTTAAATCCTAAATCTCTTCCTTATATTATTTCTATAAACAATAGTAGAGCTTATAAGGTATATATTTATATAAATATATATAGTTCTTATAATATATCTAGTATTTCTCTTTCTAAGTGTACGTTTATTATACTTATTCTTGCGTCTAGGCTTAATAATAATAGGGAAAGCTATTAACTAGACTTAAGAGAAATTACTATCTTAAATCGTAGAGGCTAAAGCTAAGTATAAGTAAATCTAGGAGCTTGCGTAGAGTAAGCTAGTAAAGAATTAAGCTTATCTCTCTTGTCTTTATAAGATAAAGGCCTTAAATAATAAGAAATTAGCTAAATAGTTAGTAGCTCTAGAAGCTAAGCTAGACTTAAATAAGGCGTTTGTTATAGTAGATCCTATATTAGACGTTCCTATTATCTCTCTATCTATTATTAGTAATGTTAGTTCTCTTAGTTTACTACTAGGTATTCTAGAGGGTTTTAACTTTAGAAGTCTTCTAGTTTCTTAGAGTAATTAAGATTGTCTTCTAGTTCCTATATTTTCTCCTATAGTTGTCCTTTTTCGTTCGTACCTATCTATTCTACTAGGTAGTAGTTTCTCTTATTACGAAACTAGTACTATAAGATTTCTTTAACTTCTTATTCTTCTTATTCTCTATATATATCTACTTTATACACTAGTAGTTCTACGTTCTATAGTACTTGTTCTAGTAAAGCTACGTAAAATATTAGGTATATCTTTATCTTATTTAGTAGCTTTAGTTTAAATATAACTAGTGTAACTTCTTTCTTAATTTTATATAGTCTTATCTTAATATAGTCTAATTTTAAACTTAGCTACTTACTCTTAATATTTTTTTATACTAACTATACTTTTTCTTCCTCTTTAAATTAAGGTCTCTCTTTATACTTCTTATTATAGTACTTTACTATTTAATTATATAGGAATTCTACGTCCTATCTTAATTAGTTATATATATCTTTAAGTCTATTAGCGAAGTTTTCTTCTCTTAAAGACTAAGATATCTAGTTTCTTAGTATCTAGTATATATTAGGCTTAAATCTATAGTTCGCGAAGAAAGGTAATACTCTTATTACTATATTCTTTACGCTATTATATGCTAACTGTGCTATAGGTAGTAGCTATACTTAATTGTTCTAATTATAGTTAAGGTAGTATCTTAAGTATTATTCTACTATCTAATTTATTTGTTCTAATTATCTATCTATCTATAGTTAATATACTGTAGATATTACGTATTATATTCCTAATTACGCTGCTATTATTCCCTATAGTTTTAATATAAATCGTACATCTCTATCTATAATAATCTTGTCTAGTAGTCTATATTAACTAATTACTATTCCTAGAACTTAATATATAGTAACTTCTATCCTACTCTTTTCTTTATATAGTTAGAAATATATATGCTTTATTAGCTTATCTACTATAGTTAAGATTCTATTATACTTAACTCCTAATATTAAGTCCTTAGACTTTAGTAGCTTCGTAATAAAGTCTATTGTAATAACTCCTTATAGTTATTCTAGTACTTCTACTAGTTATAGTATTCTATATAGTATATATCTATTGTATTTATTTCTATAGTATTCTATATAGTCTTATAGTACTTCTATTACTAGTTATCTTGCTTTTAGAATATAATAGTCTTGTAGTAGTCTATCTAATATTTTTTTAATACTTTAATAACTATATACTAGTAATTTATAGAATTATTATATAAATTCTCTTTATATCTTTCTTAGAATATATATTCTTCTATAAGCTTGTATAAATCTTTCTTAGATTTCTAGTTTCTCTATTTCTTTAGGTGCTTTTTCTATTTTTTTTTAAATCTATTCTTCTAGCTTACTACTCTTTCTCTTAAGTGTTACTACTATCTTAGGTATATTTAAGACTAAATATCCTTCTTTATTCTTAACTAGAACTATACTAGTAGCGCTTACTTCTTCTTATAAGTCTAGTCTTCTACTAAGAGTATCTATAAATTAGTTATCTTTCTCTTTTGTATATATAATTTCTATATTAAATATTAATAGGAACTCTTACTATCTTATATAGCGTTATAACAATTCTTTATTTATTATAAATCTTATAAGATTCTTATAGTCTATATAGACCTTTGTCTAATACTTTACTCTTTATAAGTATACTCTCTACTATTTAAATACTTTATAAATTGCTAGTATTTCCTTATTGTAGATTTAGTAGTTAAGTTCTACTATTTTTATTTTCTTAGAGAAGTATTTAACTAAGTATTCTTTTCTAGTCCTAGAGTCTTCTTGTATTAGTACTATTCTATAGACTAAATTAGATATATTAGTTTTTACTATTACTAGTAGGTCTAGGTTATATATTCTAATAACTAGATTCTCTATAAATTTCTTCTTAATTTTTCTAAATACCTTATTATATTCTTTAGTCTACTTAAATAGTGTATCTTTCTTTATAAGTCTTATTATTAGTTCTATATCTTTAGAATATCCTACTATTAACTTTTTGTAAAAGTTAGCTAGTCTATAAAATTATTATACTTCTTTTAGGTTTCTTAGTATTAGCTATTCGTTAATTAACTTAATCTTTTCTAGATTAATCTTAATTTTTCCTAGTTCTATAATAAACCCTAGGAAATCTATTTCTTTTATATAGAACTCGCATTTTCTTATCTTAAGAAATATTTTAGCTTCTACTAGTTTTTCTAGTACTTTATATATATATTATATATATTCTTCCTCTATTTCTAAGAATATAAGGATATTGTCTAAGTATATAAATATAAATATATCTAAGTACTCTCTTAGTACTATATTAATTCTTTCTTAGAATGCTACTAGTGCGTTTATTAAACTAAATAGTATAACTAGGTATTTGTATAGTCTATACTATATTCTAAACGCTATTTTTTACTTATTACCTTTTTTAATTCTAATCTAATAGTAGGTGTTTTAGATATCTAGTTTTATAAAGATTCTTGCTCTTTATAGTCTATCTTATATTCTATCTATTTATAGTAGTAGGTATTAGTTCTTGTTAGTAATTACGTTAGTTTTTCTAAAATCTACGTAGAGTCTCTTATTACTTATTCCCTTTTTATCTACAAATATTAGTCTATACGCTACTAAGGATCTAGATTCTCTTATCTATCCTTTTTTTATTACGTTTTAGATAAACGCTTATTTAATCTTAGATTCTTCTTCTATTTTTTAGTAGACTAGGCTCTATCTTATATTTTTACCTTCTTCTAGTTCTATTACTAAGTCCTATAGTTAATATTCTAGAAGGTAATCTTTAGGCTCTATAAGCTGTTTTTCTTATTTCTTATACTTTTCTAGGAATTCTCTTCTAGTTGTATTTATGTTAGCTTTTAACATATTTATTTTACTATAATTAATTTCTCTAGTTCTCTAATTAATATAGGGGTTAGTTATTTATAACTATAGTATACGTAATATTATATCTTGTTTATTATTAATTGTTGTTATATCTATAATTATATTCTTAATTTCTAGCCCTTCTAACTTTAGTATTAAAGGTACTATCTCGAACTATATTAGTTCCTAGAATAGTTTTCCTTTAATTATACTTAGTTATTAAGAGTACTTCTTTATTATATATTTTATTCCTTGTATTTCTACAAACTTCTTTAATATAAAGTTCCTTGTAGCTCTACTATTAATTATTAATTATACTTCTCTTCCTTAGTATATACTTGTTTTTGTAATATATAGGCCTCCTACGCTTTCTAGCCTTTCTTACTTTAGCGCTTTTATAAATTATCTCTTTTTCTAGAGCTATAGCTTTACTTTAAGTTTATATTCTTCGTATTTTAGATATTTATTATTTGTATATTTATACTATAGTCCTCCCTAGACATATTTCTTAGTTAGCTTAGATCTAGGTCTTACTACTAGGTATCTATCTTCTAGGATTATTTCTTATCCCTAGATATTTTCTACTAGAATTGCTTTTATATAGTTATAGCCTCTCCTCCTTATAGGCTATACGTTATTATTTGCTTTAGGGTTTCTATATATAATATAATTTTTATCTAGGTATAATATCTATAATACTTTAAAATATACTAGATGCTTTAGATTTATTATTTTGTTGTCTCCTTCCTAGTACTTATCTTTACTAGGTGTATCTTTTATTAAAATATAGTATATTACTAGTACTCTTAGTATATAGACTTTATTAATCTATTACGTTTTTCTTATAAAGTACTACTACTCTTTTAGTATAGGTATTCTTCTTACTATAACTATATATTACTTTATCTATTCCTAAAATAGTATAAACTTAGTTTCTTTAAGATTACGTTCTTTCTAGTTTTTATACGCTTCTTCTATACTTATAACTATTAAGTATATCTAAATAAACTTTTATTCTTTATTTTATTCATCTATATCTATTATTATATAGCTATTATAGCTATATATTATTAGCTAGGTATATTCTATACTTCTTATACTAACTTATCTTTTACTTCTTTATAGTCCTTTAGAAGTAGTTATAGTAGTCTCTTTATCTAGTGCTAGTCCTTTAGCCTAGATTAATAGTACTAGGGGCTCTTCCCCTTCTAAATCTTCTATTAGTAAGTCTATTACTTAGGCTATCTCTTCTAGCTAAGCTTTTGTTCTTTCTTTTATTATAGCTACTTTATATCTCTATTTCTATAAGAACTATACTACTTCCTATTTACTAGAAAGATATATATAGTAGTTGTTATTATAATAAAAAGTCTAGTAGAGTATTATATATTATACTTCTTTACTCTTAGCTACCTTCTCTTAAGGTTTAGCTTATACTTATAGTACTTCCTTCTTCTTTTTAGTTATCTTTAACTAGGTTTCTTTCTTTAGGTCTTTACTCTTATAGTCTTTTATAAAGTGTCTTAGTTTTCTATATTTATAGTATTCTATATCTTTCTTTAACTTAGATCTATAGTTCTTTACGTAGTAGCCTAGTTTACTATAGTTAAAGTACGTAAAGTCTTTATTTTTCTTCTTTTTCTTATCCTTATTAGTGTTAAGGACTATAGGGTCTCCCTTGTTATAATTCTAGGTGTAACCTCTATATTTATTCTTCTTCTATTCTTAAAGATTATTGTTAATTTATATTACCTATTACTTTAGAGCTTTTAGTGTTCGTAGTTTTTCTATATATATTATCTTATATTAGATCTTAGAGTTAAGTCCTTGTTTAAATCGTAATATTAAGGCTAACTCGTTCTATTCTATATTTTACAATAGTTATTTAAACTATAATATATACTTTAGAATACTCTAATTCTATATAAGCTTCTCTAGCTACTCTTTAGCTTATTAGGTAACATCTATATCTCTAAATACTACTCTTATTTGTTTAGTAAAGTATTTATAACTTCTAAAAATAGCTTTAGTTTTATCCTTCTAGGTTATTAGAGAATATATTGTATAGTCTATCTAGTAAGGTTTATACTATCTTATTACATCTTCTTTAAGGTGCAACCTAATATATATTACCTTCTTTTCTTCTATATTAAAGTGTAGTACTTGTATATCTATCTAAAGTTGTACTAATATAATAAAAGGTCTTAGTTTTTCTCTTGTTCTATTAAACTTCTTAAGTATAGGTATCTTTAGTAGTTTCTTTGTCGTACTTATTTCTAATCTTTAGGTAATTAGTTCTATCTAGTTCTATCCTTAGATAATAGCTTTAATTTGTACCTTATTTTATTTTGTATAATCCTATAGTTTCTTGTTTTATATCTCTAAAGTATTAATTACTATTTTTATATCTTCTTTGTTATTAATTAGTTAGTTAAGACGACCTTTAATTGTTTCCTATATAGTACTATCTAATTTAGGACTACTCCTAGGGGCTTTACTAGTTTTAGTTAAACTTTTTACTATTGTGTTAGCTAGACTATACGTTTCTTACGCTTTACTTTTTGTAATAACTAAATTAGCAAGGTATTATAAGCTACCTGTCGTCGACTATAGGTACTTATATTAGGGGAGTTAGTAAATTAGGAAATAATAGTAAAAGCTTAGAGGTAATCTACAATAACTATAAATAATAGAAGATATTTTGCAACTATCTTGTATTAGCGTTCTATAGTTAAAGGATTAAATTACTAATACTATCCTAATAATATACATCCTACTAACTATATACTTATTGTAATCTGTAATCTATAGTTGCTAAGACTAATAGATTATAGATTATCTTAATCTATAATCTATTAACGCTAAGAGTCTATAGATTATAGATTACCCTAGGTGTCCTAGTTATGTGTAGTCTCCTAATCGAGATTATTACCCTACTTGTCCTATACTTCGTTAGCACCTAAGTCGGGACTAATTAGTTCTATCTTGATTTCTTCTATTACACTTATAACACTTTAGTATAGTTTTTTTATTAGATAATAGGTTAGAGCTTATAGTATATAGTTACTTTATAATATTTTTTTTTTCTACTTTCGTTATATATTATTTATCTATAATTATAGTATACTACTTACTACTACTAAGCTATTTCTTCTTACTATACTACTTATTATTCTTTTCTATCTTTACTATTTTCTTACTAGTTATTTTTCTATTTTAATATTCTTATTATTTATACTTCTACTAGCTATTTATTAAGTACCTAAAGGCTTATTAAAAGCTTTTCTAATATTTCTTATTAGCTTCTTTATTTTTAGCTAGTTATACTACTAGCTTTTTATACTACTTATAGCCTTTTAGGTTTTAAGCTCTATATATTTATACTTACACTATACTTATTTCTATATAAAATAAGTTAGCTTATTTTTAGTTTTATATATATACTTATTCTTATACTTATCTATTTCTATACTTTATATAATAGTATATAAGCTAGTACTCTTAAAGCTAAAGTTATAAGTTTAAGTTTTATATTAGTTACTATTTATTATAAAGTTATATACCTAATTTAGATCTAAAGCCTAAAAGCTTATTAGTTTTAAAGAACTATAGCTCTATTAGCTAAACTAGCTTTAAATATTATTTATACTCTTACAAATTATATTTTATAACTTAAGAGCTTATTAGCTATACTTTCTTTTATACTTCTTTTTTTTAATAGTTTACTTTTTTATAAGTAATTAGTACTTCTATTTTCTTAGTAGTTATTTACTTTCTTTTTCTTTATAATACTTTACTATACTAGTAGAATTTACTTACTTAGAGTATAACTTATATAAAGAATATAAAGTACTAAAGTAAGTTACTAGTTTTAATATTAAAGCTAGAGCTATTTAGCTTACTATAAAGTATAGTTATAATTAGAGTATAAAAGATAAAGTAAATTTCTATTATCTATCTTTTAGTTACTTAAAATATTCTACTTAAATTTTTTAGTAACTCTTTTTATACTAAAGTATATTACTCTACTTAATATATAAATTAGATACTAAGTTAAGTTAGCTAGCTACTAATCTAGCTTATAGCTTATTCTTAAAAAATTTAATAGTATCTCTTTTTAATTCTAGAATTAAAAGTATAGTATTTATCTTATTTACTTTAATATTATTAAAGTATATATAAAGATCTAGCTTCTATAGTTTTATACTATATATCTATATACTATTATACTTTCTTATATACTTTATTACTTATTACTCTATTTTAATTATATTTTCTAAATTAAAGTAATTAACTAAAATAGTATATTTACCTCTTTAAATTCTTTTTATATAGATCTTAAAAGTTATAAAAACTTTTTTTGTATTTTTTTATTAATTAGAATTAGCTAGATTTTTTACTAAAGAATTAGCGTTTTTTAGTAAAGTATAAGTTTACTTACTTAATTTTACTTAATTATTTTCTACTTATTTACTAGTTATAAGTTCTATAACTTTTTTTAAGTTAATTAAAGTAGTTTATTTATTTTCTTTTTAAGTAGTACTTATACTTTTTAAAAATTTAGGCTTCTTTTTATATAGCTTCTTTCTATTAAGTTATACTTTTATAAGATATATTTATTTTCTACTTATAAGTTTTTTTTTAAGTATTATTTTTTTCTTTTAATTCCTCTTTTTTAATATATAACTTTACTTTACTTAGTTTTTTTTTATTTTTCTTTAGCTTATTACTACTTTTTTACTTCTTTACTTACTTTTATCTCTTTACTTCTTTTATTTACTTTTACTTTTTTACCTATATATAAAGTAGATATATATAGTAAATAAAAAGAATAGAAAGTAAAAAGAATCTTATAATACTAGTTCTATAATAGAAGGAACTATTATTTAGTAAAATAGATAAGTATAGATAAGAAAAGGTAACTATATAAAGATATATAAGAGCTAGAAGATAACTTTAATTACTTTAAGAAACTAGAGGACTTCTAACGTTAAAATCCTCTAGACTACTTAGTAGTAAATTAAAAAAACTTACACTACTAGTAACAAATAGAAAGGTACTAAAAACGTATACTAAGTAAAGAGCTAGAGTAGCTTTAATAACTTCTTCTAAGTTAAGCTTAGCTTTATAAGCTCTTAACTACGTATTTTACTTTTTATTATTATACGCCTTTATCTTTTAAAGACTTACTAAACGCGTATAATTCTTTACTTATATACTTAGAATCTAATTACGCTTATCTTTAGCTTATATAATTTTTAGTAGTAATTTCTCTTTAGTATAGTTAATAGCTTTTCTTATTATTACTTAGCCTAGATATAGAAGTAACTATAATATACCTATATTTAGCTATAGAGGCTCTAGAAATATAATATAAACTATAAATATTTATATAAATATATAGTTTATAGGACTAACTATTATTTATAGAAATATAATAAATAGATTTAGTTTTAAGAGATTAGTAATAAGAGTAAAGAAATATTTTAATATTCTTATATAATATATAATCTACTAACTATAAATAATAAAGGGTAGATTAAGTAGGTATAAAAAGAGAAAATAAAGAAATAGGCTTAATAACGTTAACCCTAGTATAGAAAAATAAAGACTTACCTAGAGGAGTAAATAGTATTATAGGCGTAATAAGAGAAATTAAGATAAAACTAATTAGTCCTAACTTAAGTACTAACAAAGTATAGGATAAGTAGGGTAATAACCTAGATTAGGAAATAGCCTATAATTAGGACTCGTAATATAGGTAATCTATAGTTATAAGTAATAAATTAAGAGTAATCTATAGATCTATATAATAGAGTAATAGATTAATAATCTATAGCTTTATACTATAGATCGCGTACACATATAAGTATATAGTTAATATTAATAAGTATTATTAGGATAATATTAGTAATTTAATCTTTAACTACAAGTAACAATATATTAATATCGCGAGAATTATTCTATTATTTATAGCCTATTATTTAATTACAATATATACTTTTATTGTTAACTCCTAATCTACCTATACTCTTACTTAGAAGTTACTTATAGTTAATAATAGGTAACTCTATTATACTATAATTATTTGTAAATTTATATATAGTATATATACCCTATTATATTCCTATTCTCTTCTTCTTTACTTTACTTCTATATACGTCTAGCCTCTACGTACGCTATATACAAAACTCTTACCTACTTTATATAGTAAAGTAGTTTACCTTACCTATATCTTATAAGTAATTAGTATCTTCCTATAGTTTATTATATAATAGCTTAAAACTATTATCCTTAAAAAATATATTCTATCCCTTACTAGTAATAGTTTTAGTATTAAGCTCGTAGACAAGACGCCTATCTTACAAGTTAAAGGTAAAGTATTTAGCCTTAGTAGGCGTAAGAAAGTACGTAATATAGTAGGGAACTACCTATTTAATATTAAGAAAGAGCTCTTATATTTTTATACAACGTTTATAATTAAAGATCTAAAGGGATTAAAGATTATAAGAGTATAGTACTTATTTACACGTAAGTAAGGTACTTTATTACTTTAGGAGTATAGTAAAGTAATTGTATATTAGTTAACAGCGTACTACGCGATATTAGAGTTATAAATACTAACTCGCGCGTAGTAAAGCACTTAGAAGTAAGGTAACTACAATATTTACTTTGTAGAACGGTAAGCAAGAGTCGCTATAGGTAAAGGGTAACTTCTTGGACATATTAGCTAAGATCAAGGATTAGACGCAAGGCAGTAAATTATACATCCCCCTTCCTTACACTATACTAATTTAGCGTCTATAATAGATCTTACTATTGCCTGTATTAATTATAAGCTATTTAGTAGTAAGGATCTCTATTTTAGGCAGCAAATATATACTATATTAGTTACGCAAAGTGTAGACAAAGCGCTTATAGCTGCTATGTGTATCTATTTAGATAAGAAAAATAATAAGGGAAAGTAGACGGAACGAGAGATACTATAGAGCCAAAGGCTAAGGTAGCGCGCAGATAATTAAGAGAGAAATGTGCGAAACTAGTCCTTTAGAGCCAATAGTTGTGCGGAGTGACACGCTAATCGGGGAGGTTAAGTTTGTACCAAAGCTATAGCGGGCCCCAGAGGCGCGGTTGTATTAATAGGAAGATGCAATTTGGTACTGTAATAGTTGTAAGGTCATTCCTAACTTAACATCCATCACTGTTGGTCGAAAAACACCCTACAGCGAAATGAACCGAGCTTCCAAACATCATAATTTTTTGTGACGTTATTATATAAAGTTATGATTAACTAGAGTATCTTCTCTAGCTATTTTTACTCCTATGCCTAATCTGTAAAGCGAAAATTACTATAGTTTTGGGGTCATTGTCGATTATTCTTTTTGGTGTCTCTAGAATCGTCTTCGCGTTAGACCCCTGTTTGACTATCGCAACTGATGCTTCTCGACTTCTCGGAGGTTTTCAATGATAGTAACCCTGGATAAGAAGCTGTATCGAACTTATAGCGGCATTTAGCAAATGCAGACATATACTCCGAGTTTATCCATAGAGAGGGATCGACAGGGTCTCTTAGCGTTCGTTAAGCGAGCTTCCGTAAAGAAAGTGGGGACAATAAGTCACTCGTATTTTATATTGCGCTATACTGGAAATAGCCGTAGCTTCTTGTCGCAGGCCTCTTGGCACCTTGGCTCTTTTGACGACAGGCTACAGCGGCGGTGCTCAAAAACAGCAGCGTGGCATTGAGCGCCCAGAAAACACAGCCCATCTTGGCCGACCACCAAGCCTCAACCACATTTGAAAACCACACTTTTCGGCACAGCATGCCCATGCCCAGGTCAGCCGAACACTAAACTTAGTTTTTGGCGTCACCAGCGCGACAGCGACTCTCCAGTGTCGTGGTCAAGAGGCCGCTGCGGCTACGGAAGCTTCAGCTAGAGGTGGGTTGAAACAAGGATAGGCCACTGTTATCGTCATCTGGTTTGAGGCAATATGTATCACGAGGATTGCGAACGCGTGTGCTGTGCGGTCCAAGATGCATTAAACCAGGAAGTTGCGCTGCGCGCAGTTCATCTTTGCTCCTTTTATAATTTCGTATCAAGTACGAGAAGTAAGACAACATTCATACATCGGTTTCTACGGATTACTGTGACGCGATGACGGCGAGGCTGGTCGACTTTGAAGAAGAGTGGTTCCACTGGGACAAGAAGCCGTACAAAGTTGGGTTCTGGAACAATTGGTCGAAGAAAGGTGCACTGTCGGCAACGCTGACATTACCGTCAAATGAATCGAAAGTTTTGTTGGTCATAATTACCCTTTTTGTTTCGGTTGTTGGCGGATATACCTGGAGTATGTAGTCTGGAGTCTAACGAGCGGGATAATTAACAAGTCACAGATGTCATCTGCTTTGTAATACACCAACTGCTCTCCACAGACAAAGGAAGAGATGGACTGTATCATCAACGTCAGGTTGTGTTACGTAACGCTCAAAACCCGGTATCCACCCTCTGGTATCTGATTAAGCTCGGCTATTCCTGGAAATCGAACACGAGACGCGCAGTTCGTCGCCAACTGCCCTTAGTACTTCTCGCTCTTGCCCATATCGCATGTTTCACAATTGGTTCCATTGCGTCAATCCAAATTGCTTCTGTCGGAAATAGTGCTCTCCTTAGATCGGTGGGCTGCGGATATTTCGTTGACGAAATACCTTTGCCCATGCAATCTAAGATAGAGGCTGAACGTCGCAGACAGCTGCAACGGAGCGCGGAATATGTTCGCAGTTGCTACATGAGAGGCGGATCGGATAGTAACTCGACCTGTCGGCGTCTTCCAGTCAGCAAGCTTCCAACGAAACTAGAAACAGGTGTTCCGTGTCCCTTCAACCCACCTTCTCTTTGCAGAAACTCGACGAGAGGGACTATCAAGATGCAGACGGAGACGCTGAACTCACATGAGCATTTCGGCATCAATTCCCGAGTTGGAGACCGCGTGGAATATAGAAAATTCTCAGTTTGTACTCCGTTACCGCTCACCGAAGCCCCCAAATACGCTATGGAACGACCAACGAACTTTACGGATGAGCTCTTTCAGAATTATACCTACTTGGATTTGAACTATACAACACCTGGGATTCCTGTTCTGTACGATAAGCTCGGAAGGAGCTTAGGAAATAGGCAGCCCTACTGGTTCAGGTCAGTATCTTTCTTTTATGTATTGCATGGCCTTGCTTACTGTTTGGCAGGGTGTTTCCGTCATTTCCCGGAGCTACTGTCGATGAATCCGCCCTGAACAAGACTTTACACACCACGAATTACACCGTGGTACAACCGGTCGAGGAGTTGCGATTACGGGATGCCGATGTAACAGTAGCAATCTTGAATATCAACGCACTATACATGGAACCGTCCAACGATATTCTCCTTGGGACAAGGGGGTTTGTACCTAAAGAAGATTGCGGATGTAACAACTTACCACTAGGCGCTCAAGGCTCATGGAAAGCTCAACCTGTTTCGGCGTTTGCTTGTTCTGAGCGATATCAATTCTGCAATCCTGCCTCAAAGCAATGCACCCGACAAGATGCACTTCTGAATATCGTTGAACAAAAACCCAACAAAATCGACTTCAAACTAAAACAAAATGTGCGATTCAATCCGAGGCAGCAGGCTATAGTTTCCCTAATCGCTAGACTTACACTAGCCTTCAACTACCCTTCGACTCTCCGCTCTATTGGCGGCACGGCAATGCTTGCCCAGGACAAGCTGATCGAGGGCGCCGGCACTATGTCCCTAAAAGTGGAGTCCAACCAAACGGTAATCGAATTCGAGAATTGGTTCCACATTCAGATGGCTGCTATGCAACACGGGTTTACTGAACAAATGGACCTCGGCAATGAATTCATGGCTTACGTGCAGCAGACGAAAGATCCCAATTGGCAGAATTTATGCAAATCTCAACTCATCTATCATCCGGACGCAGTTTCATTCAGCGTTTTAGGTCTAGCTTTGACACTTGCCCTAGGATGCTTTCTCATTCTAACTGCGTTGCTTATCGAACCTCTAGTCCGGTGGTGGAGAAGGCGAAGGGCACAAGATAGTTATAAGCAGTTAGAATGGGATGCGGGAGAGTTGCTTCACATGCAACGTATGTTACTTGCACCTTTGAGTGATGGCAATTAACGTATCCAGGCATGGTTTACGAATCTTCCGGACAGGGAACTTGGAGCGAAGGGTATACTCTCGTGCCGACAACAGAAAATGGCGAGGTCTTAGTATCCCCCTTGGGTGCTGTTGATCGATCGGTGTTGAAGTCTGCCAGGCTTTGATACAACAGACAACAGAGGCTCTTGCATCCCTGCAGAACCTGATAGAGAAAGACGCTCATACACTGGATGCGACGAGCAAGCAGCGCCTGCAGAAACACTTACGGAAGATCGCGACCGCAACTAAAGTATCTTTTGCCGAGTGTGCCCTCCTACAGGACCAGAACCGCTTCCTATTCCAGGTGAACAACGCCAAAGCTCGTCGATCGACTAGATTAGTAGTCCTGGGGAAGGCGAAGGTGATGAGTTATCAAGATCTAGAGGAGGCGCGAGCAAAGCGTGAGGCGAAAGATCAAGCCACTGCAACTAAGGGTAAACGAGGTCGTAAACAGAAGACTCCCGTAACTGAAGAGGCAGAGACGGGTCCATTAGTGCCGGAGAGCAATGCCGTGACACGAAAAGAAACCGAGCCAGCGAACATAATGAAGGTGTTATAGAGAGCTCCGGTAGCGAAGATGTATTAGGAGCTAGACCTACTTATAGACTTAATATGAACCTGGCGTTGACTCTGTTACCTTTATCAGTTGATCGGACGACACTACGGTGCTTACTGATCTCCGGACTTGTCAGCACAGGCTTGGCTTATCTGCTGATAGGTATAAATTACACATGCTCCGCTGCGTACAGCTTATTCAGCGTTCTTTAACTAGCTCAATTCGGAAATCGCTTCGTCCGGAAGTACCGACCGGGTGGCGATCTTGCACGAATCTGCGTGCATTAGTAGCTACAGAACTCCTGACGGCTTCCTGCTGTCGCAATAGGATCCTGACGCTTAGGCCCTGCACCTTATATATTTAGTACAGATTAGAGTTTATGGCGAGACGTTAACGAGGGTTTCTCGATTTTAGCATAAAGCAAGCCTTTGTACGAGATAGGCGAGAACGCTGTATAGTGCGCGTAATTTTTGGCTAAAAGCGGTCTAAAGCATGTAGAAATAGCTGCAGTACGTAACCTAAGGCTGCTAACACAGTATTTAGACGTGTGGATAGAGATTAATGTGCTTGAAGATGAGGTACCTCGCTTATTTTTCGACTAAGAGTGTTTTTCTGCCTATAGTGGGGGACGCTACCTATTAAGCTTATTTCGCTCGCTACGTGACAATGCTCGCTAAGTGGTAAGGGATAGTAATTACAAAATAGCCTGACGTTAATGCATGGCCCGCTGCAGTCGCCACTCTTTCCAGCTTCCTCAATCATCAGCGGCCGTACTACTAGTGAATATTAACGCATCAATCAAATGCCAATAACGATAGAAAGGAAAGAAATTTCTATTTAGGGTGGTTTTAAAACGAGGATTATTTACAAGAACTACACCCCTTCGCTCTCTTTACTGTCTTTAGCTTACTACCTTCCCTTATTCTCTTACAACTCTTAAACTCAGCAACATCCTTTTTAAGTATATCTAGAGAGCCTATTAGCTTACCTTCTAAACAAGAGATTGCTTTTCGTTATTAGTAGATATACTAGAAGAGCTCTTTAATAATGTTGTATATCGTTTCGTAGTCTTCTTTGTCTAGCTTAGAGGTATTATTATTATTATTAACGCACTAATTCTCGTACTAGTTCTAATAGTTATCTAATTTAGCATCGTCTAGAATTTTAGCTAATATAGAGAGCAAGTAAAGTCCTTTAGAGTTTAATATAGAAGTTTTAAGAAGTCTTTACAAAGTAAAGGTAACTACTATTAGTATCTCTTATATAAATATAATAAAGGGGCACTAAACAAGGCTTTAATATTACCTAAAATTTAGTATAGTAACTTTATAGACAATATCTAATCGAATCTTAACAAAGTTTAGTTTCTAAAAGTACTTGTCTATAGCTATAGGTATAGAAGCTATAATAACTAGGAGTTTAGAGCTAATAGAGGCTAAATATAGCCCTATTTATTATAAATAATTAAGGTCTAAAATAGTTACTAGGAGGGCTATATTATAGATAGATACACCTTCTAAATTTCTTGTATATATATATATATAGGTATACTTAAAACTATAACTTATATAATCTAACTTACTATAACTATATACTTTTTAATAACTATTAGTGCCTTTCTCTATATATCTACTTTTACTATAGGAGATATTACTACTATAGCTTTTCTTTATCCTAAATTAATTAATATAGCTAGTAGTAAGCTACTAAATAATAGAATACTAATAGTAATATCTACTAGTAGTATTAAGGAGCTTTAACTAGCGTACTTTTATAAGAATATAGAGATCTTTTTCTTTAATATAAGATTAATAAACCTTATAGAGTAAAATATAAGTAGGTTTCTTAATAATACTATTAAAGTTATTAGTAAAATTATAGCTATAAGTATATCTACTTTCTAAAGTATTATACTATCTTACTATATTTTATAGTAAAAAGAAGTATATCTTTCTAGTATTATAAATATCCTTTAATTCTATAATAAAATATTAGCTCCTCTTTATAACTACTCTTTTCTAGTATATAAAATTAAGGAATTTTCTAAGCTTACTTATACTATTACTTTAGTTAGGATTAGTACTACTATTAAACTTAATAAGCGCCTTGTAATTATAAATCTTCTACTTAGAATATTAATATTATCTATTATAATAGTTAAGTTATAGTATAATATATTCTTCTAATATATCTAGAGTATAGTACTAAACCTAGTACCTTTTAATACTAGTATTAGTAAAATTTAGGTATATAACCTAATATTATTATTTATTTAGCTTAGATAATATTTAGTTAATATTCTTATACTAATTCTCTTATAGCTAGCTATCTTTTAACTTCTTAGTATACTATATATAAATAGTATAGAAAGTAGTAATTATAGAGAGTTTATATAAGATCTTATATAAACGCTATTTATTACTAAAGCTAGTAAGTAATTATTTATTAGATAAGTTAGTTAGCTTAATAAGTAAGTATATACGCCTCTAAATATTATAGTAAAAGAGAAGAGAATTATAAGTATACTATAGAGTCTAAATAGAGTTGTTTTTATAGTAGTAACTATTTAGTAGCTAGATAATATAAATAATCTTACCCCTATAACTTTAGCTAAGCTAGTAGCTATACTTTTATCTTAGAGAGATAGTATAGTTTCTTAGACTCTAATTTATTTTCTATTAGATAGGTAGAATTTATAGAATCCTATTTAGGCTTATATATATATAATTCTAATATAATATTATTTAATTCTTAATTTAATATAATTTTTTCTATATAGAGGTTACTATAATATTAAGTATAGAATTTATTATACTAAGGTAACTTATATAGCTTAAGTTTATAATAACTTTAACTTTATAGCTACTTAAGCTACTCCTAGCTAAATAATAGTTAAATCTCTAGGCTTTAAATAACTAGTATCTAAAAATAATAGATTCTAATTAGAGACTTTAGAGCTAGTTTAGGCTTATTACTAGTACCTAAACTATTACCTTTTACTCTTGTTATAGTATTACGTAATATAGTATTACGTAATACTACTTTATATAGTAAAGTTAATCTTTAGGTTATAAAATATATAGTATAATAAGATAGTCTTATAAAAAAGATATCTTAAGTCTTATTCCTATTACTATATAGAGATTAGACTAATATATAAATATTCTTTAATAACTTAGCTCTAAAATTCTAGTTTATAGTATAGTCTTTCTTTCTAGTTATCTTATAATATATTAATTTATTATTACTATTAATTACTATATTAGTAATTTACTCCTATTTTCTTAAGATATATAAAACTATACTTAGTTTTAAATACTTTAGTAGAAAGCTTATTTATAAAATATATCTAGTGTAATATTTTTTTTTACGTTCCTAGACTCTCTTTATAACTAGATAAGTCTATTATTTAAGTCTATTAAGTTATAGTTAGAATATAAGTATTATTTAGCTATTTCTCTTTAGGTAATTAGTCTATAATAAGAAAATTACTATAGTCTTAGTCTTACTATAGATTATTCTATTAATAATATTAAGAGGCGCTATAGTAAATTACTCCTACTATTATAAGTACTTTTCTTCTAACTTAAAACTTCTCTTTAAGCTTCTCTCTTTAAACCTCTCTTTAAGCTCTTTAAGTACTCCTAGAATTACTTTTAGAGCTACTTAGGATTATATATACTCTTTAGATATATAAATACTTTTATAAGCTTATAAATCTCTTAAGGATTTATTTTCTTTTATTAATATACCTATTATTCTATTATATCTAACTTCTACTAAATACTTTTTATAACTTAAATCTTTTTTACTCTAACTAAAAAGTAGTTATTAGATTAAATCTATTATAACTAATTAAAGAGTTATATATAGTAGCTAGATAGCCTAGTAAAACTTTTCTAAAAGTAACCTACTATCTCTCTAAGATATAGAAGCTAGTAATAAAGTTATAAATAGCTTATTAGATAATAAGCTCTAAAAGAATACTCTTAAGTAAGTAATAGGCCTAATACTTCTTCTAAAGAGAATAGAGAGTAATACTACTTTTTTAAGAAAGGCTTTATTAGAGCTAATAGAAAAAACTCCTTAGTAGTTTATTTAAAAATTAATAAATACTTTATTTAAAGTATAAAGTAAAAGTTCTTTACTTAATATAATTATAAGGTTAAAAGACTTAGTTAATATAGTATTACGTATACTACTAAGTACTAGTAGTAGTAAAACTACTATAAGCTCCTCTAGAGTAGCTAATAATAATATAAGTAAACTTATAGGTATACTTAATAAAGTACTACTAAGACCTAAGTTAGGCTTTAAAAAGTAATAACCTATACTATAATAGGTGTAAACCTAGGCTAAAAATATAGAAACTACTTTTAGATTAGTTTAAGCTCTAGAAGATACTAACACGAAACTTTATTAAGTATTAAATATAATCTAATATAACGTCTATTATAAACTACTATAATAAAAAATTAATAATAGTATTATTTAGACCTAGGATAAGCTAAAGGTAAAATAGCGCTAGCTAGTATAAAACCTAGTATTAATAAAGTTTTAAAACTACTCTAAGTTTTAGAACTATTAATAGTATAGTAGTAATAGTATTAACTCTTTCTTACTATACTTATATAAGAAAGAAGCTATCTTCTCTAATATATTATTAAGCTTAATAATAATAATAAACTAAAAATCTTATATATCTAGTTAAAGATACCTAAAGTATATTAAACTAAGCTCTAACGTAATAGAAGTTTAAATAATATTAGCTCCTAAGAAGATTTTAAAAAAGTACTTTAAAATATAGAAATAGTAGTTACTATAACTAGACTAAAGATAGTCTATAATATAAGTAAAGATAAATCTACCTAATTCTAATTAAATTCTTATAAGAGAAAACTTCTAGCGCTTACTTAAGAGTATAAAGTACTTAATAAAAATAAGATTAGTAAAAGCTTTAACGTTTACCTAGGAGTAAACTAATAAAAGACTAGTAGTAGCCTAGTTTTCTAGCTAAAAAGCTAGAAGAAAAAAGAGTTAGTAACTAGAAAAGATACTATAAGCTTTACTAGAAGAATAAAGATTTTAAATTAGAGAAACCTTAATTTAAAAATAAAAACCTAGAGTTAGAAAAAAAGAAGCCTTAGTTACTAACCTTTCTTACTAGTAATTAGGGTAAGAAATAAAAAGAGAATATTTAAAGATTATAGTTAATATAGTTATACTTACTTCTAAGAGAACTCTAGTAGCGTTCTAGGCCCTTTATAATTAAAGCGTAGAAGTAAACCTAATTAATAAAGAAAGTACTAAACTCTTAGTATACCTAAATATAGAGATAAAAGGTATCTCTATAACTATATTTTTAAATAATATATAACTAGCTATTTATATAGTATATAATCTTTTAATTATATATAAAGATAATAAAGGAATTAGTATAATATTAGTTTTTAATACTTTTTAGAAGTAAGCTTTAGTAGTTATAACTTTATCCTAGAGTACTTATAGCTAAAAGAGGCTAACCTATAGATTAGATTTCTATTAAGTACTTTCTAATAGTAGCTAAAAGAGTTAAAAGATAAAAGAATAACTTTAATAAGTACCTAGGAGCTATTTAATAATATAATACTAAGAGAATAAGTATATATTCTTTATCCTAATAAGCTTGTCTATATAGTACTAAATAAAGAACTAAGAGATATAGTTACTTAAGATATCTATTAGTCTACTACTAAGCTACTATTAAGAGAGCTTAGTAAACTATTAGTATAAAAAGGACTTAGTAAAGATACTATTATAGATACTACCTAGTACTATAAGTAAAGTCTACTCTAGCTAAAGAATACTATAAATAAGATTATTAATTATATAAGATATTATATTAAGGATATACTATTACTATTATAGTTACTAAAAGAGATAATATAAAGGGTAGTAGTAAGTATATATTATATAGATCTTAAATAGTTAAAACTACTAGTAAGAGAAGCTTAGACCCCTTCTAATAATAGCCTAAAGAGTTACTAGTATATAGATAACGTATTTAGTAAAGAAGAAATAATATATATTCTAAAAGAGCTATACTATAAGTAGCGCGTATTTAGTAAGAATTAGATAAAAATACTTACTCTTTATAAAGAATATAATTACGCTATAAAAATTAAAAAGAGTAAGAAGATCCTAAATATCTTAATATATAACTTATTTTACTAAGAACTAGATATCCTTTAGGAATACCTTAATATAGCGTAAGAGAAGAGATAGATCTACTTAAGTAAATCTCTAGTAAGTACTCTAATTTTCTTTATTCTAAAGTTAGATAGTACTTTTTATCTCTACGTAGACTATAGATACCTAAATAAAATTATAATTAAAGATAGATATCTAATCTCTCTTATAAGTAAGATATTAGATTAACTATTTAAAGTAAAAATCTTCTTAAAGCTTAACTTTTATAACGCCTATTATAAGCTATATATTAAGAAAGGTAATAAGTAGAAGATAGGATTTAAAATACGATATAGTTATTTTAAATATCTTGTTATACTATTTAGTTTAGTAAATATACCTATAACCTTTTAGTCCTATATTTACTATACCTTTAGAGGGCTAGTAGACTATATCTATATTATCTACTTAGATAATATCTTTATATACTCTAAAAATAAAGAGAATTATATTACTTACGTTAAAGAGGTACTAGATAGACTTATTAAATAGGGACTCTACTACAAAGTAAGTAAATATACCTTTAATACTAAATTAGTTAAGTTCTTAGGCTATATTATAACTTTAGAGAAAGTAGTAATAAACTTAGTAAGAGTAAAAACTATTAAAGAGTAGCTAGAACTAGAGAGCTATAAAGATATTTAGGTCTTTTTTAGGTTTACTAACTTCTATAAGAAGTTTATATATAAATACTCTAAAATAGTTAAGCTTTTAGTAGACTATATAACTACTATATAGGCTCTACTACTAACTTAGTAAGGTTCTAAAAGTAAGATAATTAAAGTAAAATATAAGAAAATAAGAAAAGGCTTTACTTACTAGTATAGACTATAGAGCTAGCCTAATAACGTTTAATTAGCGTTCCTTTAACTAAAAGAGAAATTTTTAGACTCTTTAGTCTTATAGTACTTTAACCTAATTAAAGACTTAATAGTTATAATAAACGTCTTAAACTTTACTATAGTAGTAATCTTTCTCTAGCTTTAAATAGTAAAGTTAGTAACTAATTATTATTAGAAGCTAGTAGTATTTTAGAATAAGAAGTTCTTATAACCTTCTTTAAGATAGTATACGTATAATAAGGAATTAAGTACTAAAGTTAAAATATTTAAAATATAGTAATACTATCTTAAATATACTCTATTAATAATCTAAGTACTCTCTAATTATAATAATCTATAGTACTTTATAAGTACTAAAGAACTTTCTTTTAAGTAAGCTTACTAAGTAAAAGAGCTTATAAGGTTTAATTTTAAAGTTAAATATAAACTAAAATAAGAAAACCTAGTAGATAGGCTTTTAAAGTAGCCTAATAATATAAAAGGTATTTTTATTAGAGAGTAGTAAGTGTTATATAACGCGATATTACTAACGCTATAATAGAAGCTTTAGATTTAGGCTATCTAGAAGTCTAAAGCTTTAAATACCTATTTTTAAGAACTATTAAGACGAGACTACTCTAAGGGAGACCTTATAGGAACCTATTAAACTTCTAAAAAGGCTAATATACCTAAAATAGAATTCTCTAACTAAATATTAGAACCTAGTAATACGTTACTATTAGGTATACCTCCTTCTACTACTATTAATAGTAATAAAGTAAGAAGTATTATATTTAAAGCTAAGTAAACCTATAAAGTTATAAAGGAGCTTATAAGAGCTATAATATATAGTATTTTATTTCTAAATAGTCTTATATATAAAGTAATATAAAATAAAAATACTTATAATCTAGAAATTCTAGAATACTTTATAGAGTTTATCTATTAAGTATAAGAAAAAGATATAGCTTATCTTGTATATATAGTAGAGAGCTTCTAGAAAGTAAGTAGAGTAAAGAAAAGTAACTATAACTAGAAGTTTAACCCTAGTAGTATCTTACGTAAGAGTAAGAAAGTATAAATTCCTAATAATAGAGCCTTTTACTAAAATATCTTATAAAAAAACTATAATAACCTAATAAGTAGTTACTATAGGACTAATAAGACTATAGACTTACTAAAGTATAAGTATTATTAGCTACGTTTTCTCCTATATATTTATAACTATATTAAGAGATACCTTATATATTAACTAAATAAGATTTAAAGGTATAAGCCCTAGAGAATACTAGTACTACTCCTAGTATATATAATAGTATAGTATTACCTTTTATTAGAGTTTATAATAAACTTACTAGTCTTAAGAGATATAAAAAAGAATAAGTTTAACTTAATTCTAGTACTTATAGACTAGTTTACAAAGTACGCCTAATACCGTTCTATAAGTAAAATAATTATAGTATAAAGAGTAGCTAATTTATTAATAAAATAATACTTTTTAAAGTAAAGTCTCTTAGATACTCTACTATTAGATAGAGGGTCTATCTTTATAAACTAATTCTAGTTTAATATATACTATTACCTTAAAATTAATTATTAATTAAGTATAGCTTTTTACTTATAGATAGATAGGTAGACTAAAAAGTAAAACTAAGAATTAGAAACGTAGTTAAGGATCTATATAAATTACTAGTAAGATAACTAGGTATTATTACTTCTATACGTAGAGTATACTTATAATTTAAAGAAGTATTTAGTATATAGCTAAAGCTCTATACACGTAGTATTTAGTATAGATCCTAGAGGATTTAATTGTATTCCTAATAAATATTAGCTAAGGTAACTAGACTTCTAATAGAATATATATATAAAGGTCCTAGTACTTAAGTAGTAAGTTATAATACGCCTTAATTAATAGGCTAAAATATAAGAAGTAGTAAAAGTAAGTCTCTAGTATACCTAGTTTTATAATAAGAAATAGTATAATATAAAAAGGGAAAATAAGTACTTTACTAAAGGCGAGGAAGTAATATTAAGATTAAAGAATATTACTACTTACTACTTATCTAAGAAATTTAATATATAATATCTTAGACTATTTTTAATTAATAAAAAGATAGGTAAGCTAGTTATTAGATTTAAAGGAAGTTATAGTAGTTTAATAAAAAGGCTTTTTTATAATAGCTATATAAGAGCCTTATTAGAAAAAGATACTAAGGCTTTTAGAAAAGCTCTTTTTTAGATTAATTACTTATAACTTAATAGTACTAGGTATAAACTAACTAGATTAATCCTTACTATCTATTTCTAGCTCTACGCTCTATCTATATATCTACAATATAGTAGTTTTAGCTAGGTCTCTTAAGATAGTAGTAAGCTAGATCTTTAATACTCTTTCTCTTAAGGTACTAGTTTCTTTATTATATTAGTTATACTAAAGTAGTCTATCTTCTTATATATAAGATTCTTTATTTAATTCCTTTATTTATAAAGCTTAAGGCTACAATCCTTTTAGCTATAGTAAAGTTAGTAGCTTAGTAATTGTATATATAATCGCGTATCTAATTACGTATTAAGTATCTAATTGTATAACTTATCTAATACTAGTATATAGGCTTAACTTCTCTCTATTAATAATCTAAATATATCCTATATTTAATATATCTCTATTAGAACTATATTATATACTATTAATAGAAGCAAAATTTTAACTAGGTAATATCTAAATCCTAGATAATATTACGTTAGGAGACTACTATAAAGTTAAAAGAATCTTAGATTATAAGGATATAAAGGCTAGAGGAAAGAAGTACCTAATTAAATAGCTAGGCTAGTCTATAGAGGAAGCTACCTAAGAGTAAGCTAGTAACCTAGACTATTACGTAGCTATATTAAAAGAATATAAAAAATCTACTTTTATAAGTACTTCTAAGAAAGCCTAGAGCTACTTTTAAAAAAGAAAAGTAATAAAAAAGAGAGCTAGAAAGTAATTTAGAAAGTAATTTTTATAATAAAGTATAAGTTTAAAAGAGTATACTATTTCTTTAAAAAGAACTACTCTACCTAAAATTATTATACTCTAGTATATTAAGTATTAAATTTAAATATAAACTTAACTTTAAAGAGCTTATAAGTAGATATAAGAGCTTAGTAATAAAAATAGACTACTTACTAGCTTTATATCTAGTACGTTTCTATAGTAGTACTAGTACTTCTCTTATACTATTATAGAACTAGTACGTCTAAAACTCTCTTTAATAGCTTTATTAACTATAATATTAGTAGTAGTAGCTAAGCTTATAGGCCCTAAACTAAGCTATATATTAAGATTAGCTTAGTAATTAAAGAGGAAAAGAGAACTTACTTTATAATATTTAAGGTTATACTTATAAGAAACTTAGTAAGTATTATACTAGGATACTTTATTACTACTAAGCTTCTTCTTCTTATAAGTAAAAGCCTAATTATAACTATTAAAGGCTTTTACTAACTTCTTAATATAGGCCTAAGCTTTACTCTAGTAAGTATAAGTATTATTAGTAAGCTTATTAAAGACTTTATTAAAGGTTATATCTTTATATTTAACTATAATAGTAATATAGTTATATTAATAGTTAGTAGACGTAATAATATACTTAAAAACATTAATAGTATAATAGAACTCTAGTAATACCTAGGTAAATTAGTATTAGATTAGACTAGAAAAGTAAAGTACTTACTAGAACGTATTTACCTTTATAAGCTCTCTTATAAGTATTATATATACTAAAGTTACTACTATAAATATAGTACTACTCTTTATAAATAGTTATTATAAAGCTCTTAAAAGTACTATTAAGGTTAGATTTACTAGAAGTTATAAAGCTTTTAAGATAGGCTATATACTAGAACTTTACTAAATTAAGCTAAGTAGTAAGGTTCTTAGTAAGAGTATAGACGTAGTTAGAGATAGCTTTATTAGAGACTAAAGAAAGTATAGTAGATAATATAGTAGGTAATAAAAAAGAAAAAGTAATAAAGATAGAAAAATAAAGTAACTAAGAAAGGTAGCTCCTTTATATCTACTCTTAAGTAACTCTAACGCGCTAGTAATAAAGTAGTAGTAGACTACCTTATATTTAATAAGTAAAGGTATAACTTTATTTACTTAGAACTATTAAGTAATTTAAACGTAATACCTTATAAGTCTAAACCTAAGCTTATAATTACTATAAATTAGACTATAATCTTACCTTAAATAAGAATCTAATAATATAAGATAGTTTATAATATACTATAAATCTTATTAAAAATATATTATAATTTTACGTTTTAAAGAATTAGTAATATACTAAAAATAGAGGGTAGCCTTTAGGCCTTACTTAGAGCCCTAGTAGAGTAGTCTAGTTTCTAGGTACTAATTAAATAGATAAACCCTATAATTGTAGTAAAATAGCTATTACGTAATAAATCTTAGACCTAGGTACTAAGAACCTAGTTTTATAAGTACTTTTAAGTAACCTTTAGTTAGCTATAAGCTAGCCTTAAGCCTACTATAGGTATCTAATATATATACTATTTTATACTAAGTATATCTATTTAGTATACTTTACTTCTTTTTTAATTACGTTTAATCTAGTAGTATAAAATAAGTTAAGTTATAAATAGCTAATAGAGTAGCTCTAAGGCTAGATAACTAGATAGAATTAGATACTATATATACTTAAAGGTATAGAGCTCTATACTTTAAGATATAGCGTAAAAGAAGAGAAAGCTATTATTATAAGTACTTTTCTTCTTACCTAAAACTTTTCTTTAAGCTTCTTCCTTTTAACCTTCCTTTAAGCTCTTTAAGTACTCCTAAAATTACTTTTAGAGCTACTTAAGATTATATATACTCTTTAGATATATAAATACTTTTATAAGCTTATAAATCCTTTAAGGATTTATCTAACTTTATTAATATACTTATTATTCTATTATATCTAACTCCTACTAAATACTCTTTATACTTTCTATAACCTAACTATTAGCTTATCTATAAATTCTATAGCTATAACGTAGTTTATAAGTAAGTAGCTAGTATAAGTAAGTAGCTAGCCCTACTAACTTTATATATCTATCTTATTTTAATACGTAATAGCTCTATGTAACACCTCTTAATTACTCTTAAAAGAGTTAGATATTTAGCTTATAATCTCTTCTATTAAAGAAAAGTAAATTTTAAGTACTAGCCTTACTACTTTAACGTTCTAAGTAGCCTAAACAATAGTATACTACTAACGCGCTAGTATACCTACCTAATATAATTACTAGCCTAACTTAAGGAAGCTTAGCTAGCTAGAGGAGGAGGTAATAGTTAATTATATTCTTAATCTAGATTCTCGTAGTTTTACCCTATCTCTAGCTACTATACGTAAGATAGCTAATAAACTACTTACTTAGCGTAGAAGTAAACCTACTAGCGTCTACTAGGCGCGTAACTTTATTAAGCGTATAGATAGTTTTATAACGCGTTTTAATTACTTATATAATAGGTAGAGAGCCTTATATAAAGACCTAGCTATTATAAGTAGCTAGTTTAAGATAGTGTAGTATATAAGGGCTATATATAAGATAGCTAATAAAGACGTCTATAACTTTAACGAGGCTAGCTTTATAATAGGTAAGATTACAACTTAGCTTATTATAATAGAATTAGAGAGGAGAGGTAAGTTAAAAGCTATCTAGCCTAGTAATTATAAGTAGGTAATAGTAATTACTACAATTAACACTACTAGCTAGGTAGTCCTACTATTCTTTATCTTTACTAGTAAGTACTACCTCTCTACTTAGTATAAAGAAGACTATATCCTATAAGACTAGGCTATTAGAATTAGTAATAATAGCTAGATAATAGATAAGCTAGCTATTAACTAGCTTAAGCACTTTAATAAGTATATAAAGAACTAAGTAGTTAGTATACGTTAGCTACTTATACTTAATAGTTATAGGAGCTACTACTCTCTTAAGTTTAATAAGATCTATAAAGAGAATAATATCTATACGCTCTATATACTAGCTTACTTATCTTACTTACTTTAGCCTCTTAATAT
>JALNQF010000352.1:0-41727 GCA_028456385.1 Ophiosphaerella korrae | reverse complement strand
GCTACTAGGTATATATACCTAGTACTTACTTAGATAGCTTTATCTACTATTTACTCTTTTTAGTTAATTGTTAAAACTACCTTATTAAGTTATCTTGCGTAAAGTCTACCTTACAAGGCTAGACAAGATATATATTAATAATATAAACCTAAGAAAACAAGAATACTATTACTACAAGAACCTTAAGAGAGTAGAAAGCTAAAAATACTACAAGTATAGTAAAATAGGGCACCTAGTAAAGAATTACTAAGTAAAAAATAAGTTTATATAATAAATTAAAATACTTAAAAAGTAAGATAATAATAGAGAGGAAGAATAAGAAGTAATCTCTAGAAAAAGCTAAGAGAATAGAGATTACGAGACTATAAACCTCTAGTAGTAAGATATAAGTAAGAGATATAACTATTATAAGATTACTATAAAGCTAGGTAACCTTATAATAGATAATAAGGTAGAAGCTATAAATATACTACTAGGAGTACAAAGCTATATAAAGAGGTACTAGCTAAAGTAGAAGTAAACTAAGATAGACACCTTAGAATACCTTTAGCTATACTAGAGAAGGGTAGAGTATAAGTGCAAGACAACGCTATATCTAAGAAAGCGAGTATATATAGCCTAAGACAAGAATAAGAAAGAAAACTAAGAGCTTATAACTACTAAATACAAAATAGCACCTAAAATACTAGAGCTAAAGTAAGAGAATACTAAAGTACAAGATAGATTTATAAAAGAAATCTAGAAACTAGTAGATAGCTACTACTTAGTAAAAGAATAGCAAGATAAAGAACGCTAGATACGTAAAGTAAAGTAAACCTAGTAATATAAATTATTATATACTAATAATAATTAGGTGCTAATAATTATAGATCTAGTGTTAATACAAGAACTATAATACTAGCTATACCTACGTAACCTAAACTATCTACTACTATTATAGATAGGATATTACTATAATAACTACTTTACTTACTATTCTAAGAAGAATCTAGATATTTCTCTTATAGGAGATCTAGATATAAATAGAACTAAGAAGAGTATATAAATATAAGATACAAATAATACCTATAAGATAAGTAGAAAGCTAAGTACTTTCTAGGTATAACTAAAGAAGATATAAATACAAGCAAGATACTTATAAATAACTAATATATTAATCTAATCTAGTAAACCTATACGCTAGAGAAGTACAAATAATATAGAGAGATTAAGATACTCTAAGGATTTTAGTAAAAAATAAATAAAGATTATAAGATTAAGTCTTTTTTAGGTAAATAGTTAACACTAGATATATATCTAGAAGCTATAACGCTATTAATACTAAAAGACTTATTAAACTCCTAGTAAAGATAAAGAGAGAAAGAATAAAGGTATTAGTAGATTTAGGGTTATTTATAAACTTAATTACACCTAAAGTAGTAGAATAAGTAGGACTCTAACTACAAGTAAAGAAGATACTATATCTAATCTATATCGCGAATAGATAACTAATACTAGGAAACCTAATAGTTAGTAACAAAGTAACTATAGAGATTATTATTTAAAGATATAGTATAAGAATTACTCTAGACGTATTAGTTTTAGCTAATAAAAATATTATACTAGGACTCTTATAGCTGTAAATGTTTAATCCTAGAGTTAATTAAAAAAACTAAAACTTCTTATTTAATAACTATAAAGACGTACGTAAATCTAAGCCTATATATTAGTAGTGTTTAATAGTAGATAAGAAGGAACTATACAAGATAGTAGCTTTAATAGTAACTTATTAAGAGAGAATAAGTACCTCTATAAGTACTAGTAAGGCGCTAGGCTAAGAAGTAAGAGTAGAAGAGTAACGCGTAACTCCTAAGATCCTAGAATAATATAAGAAGTTTAGCTACTTGTTTATAGAAGAAATAGATATACTAGTATTACTTAAGTACTAACCTTATGTTAAGAGGTAGCTAGAAGACAATAGTACTTGCTGTAGGCTACAGGAGATAGTAAAGGGATAACAGATAGTATTCGATAGTACTACTAGTATTAAAGGGAGAATAATACTTACTTTACTCTCTTTGCAAGTATCGAGCCTTTTATGCGCCTATATAGCGCACTAGCCCTACTTTAGATTATAACTATATAATGTTATAATCTTTAGTGTATTAGCTACGCCCCTAACTTATACTAGGGTTTACGAGAGTCTCGAGTATTTAATAAACCCTCGTTACACCCTAGGACTATATAATTAAGTTACAAGAAGGAAAAGAACTACCTTTTAAGTCTATTTACTAATTAATAGAGAGTAAATTAGTAACACTCTAAGAAAGACTAAATAGAGACCTAAAGAAAGGATATATACAAGAATCTTTGTTATTAGTAGGATTTCTAATTCTCTTTATATTAAAGAAGAAAAGACTACTAAAGATATACATAAACTACTAAAAACTAAATAATATTATAGTAAAAGACTAATACCTACTACTAAATATAGACGAGCTCTAAGATAAGCTAAGCTAAGCTAAGATTTTTACAAAGCTAGACCTAAAAGATAAATACTACCTAATATAAATTAAAGTTAGTAAAGAGTAGAAAATAGTATTTTAAACACGCTATAGATATTATAATTATATAGTAATACTTTTTAAACTAATAAATATACTAGTAACGTTTAAAAGACTAATTAATAATATATTATAAGAATACTTAGATAAGTTTATTATAGTATACCTAGACAATATACTAATATATTCTAAAGAAGAAGGTAAGTACGTAGAGTAAGTAATAATAGTACTATAGTACTTAAACTAATATAACTTATAACTAAAGCTAAAGAAGTGCAAATAGTATAAGATAGAAGTAGAGTTTCTAAGATATATAATAGGTATTAATAAAGTTAAGATAAGCTAAAAAAAGATTAAAGTAGTAGAAGATTAGAAAGAACCTAAGATAGTTAAAGACGTATAATTATTCTTAAGATTTATTAACTTTAACTAATACTTTATAAAGAGATTTTCTAAGAAGGTACTACTACTTATAAAGCTTATAAAGAAAGATATAATATAGGAATAGAGAGTAGAGTAGAACTAAGCTTATAAAGAACTTAAGTAAGCCTATATTATACTACTAGTTCTAAAGTAATTTTATAGTAATAAGACCCTAATTATTAAAATAGATATATTAAATCTAGCTTATAGAGTAATAGCGCTACAAGAGTATAAAAGAAGATAGTATCTAATTATATACTATTTAGGGAAGTTTATAGAATAAAAAGAAAGATATAATATATATAATAAGGAGCTACTTACAATAGTTAATATACTTAAATATTAGAGAGCGTATATTAAAAGTATAGTAGAAGTAATTATTAAAATAGATTACAAGAACCTAATATACTTTATAACAAGTAAGAAGTTAAAGGATAAGTAGATATAATAGTTAGAACTACTAGGATAGTATAAATTTAGGATCTAGTATATACTAGGCAAGGAAAACAGCTAAGTAGACGCGCTTAGCTAAAGATACAATATTATAAGAAAGAGATAAGTAGTAGAAGAAGCTATACTCTAAGATAATAGATAAGAATACCTAGTACTAAATATACAACTAGTAGAGGAATAAGAAATTAATAACCTAGTTAGAATTACAATTAAAGTTCTAAAAGAATTATAAGAAGTAATTATATAATAATACTATAATAACTTAGTATATAAGTACTTAGGGATTACACAAACTATAGAACTAATCTAGAGGAATTATAGATTTAGTAAGATAAAGGAAAAAGTAATATAGTTTATTAAGGAATACGTAAATTACTAGAAGAATAAGCACGAGATATATATACTATATAGAGAAATATAAGTAATTAAGATACTAGAAAAACTATAAATAGATATTGCAATAGATTTTATTATAGGACTACTAACGTTAAAAGACCTAGTAATAGGAATAGGATATAATATAATAATAGTAATCGTAGACTAATTTACAAAATACGCTAAGATAGAGAAATTCTAAAGTAATTATATAGTAGATTAGCTAGGACATGTTCTATTAGACGTGCTAATTTAAAGATACAAGATACTAAAAAGTATTATTAGCGATAAAGATAAGCTTTTTACGTCTAATTACTAGATAACGCTACTTGTAGTAATAGAAACAAAAAAGAAGCTATTAATAGCGTATTATCTATAGATAGATAGATAGATAAAGTAAACTAATAAGATATTAAAAATATACCTAAGGATTTATAGTAATTAGAAGCAAAATAATTAGGTATTACTATTACCTATAGTATAATTAGTATATAATAATAAGTACTTAGAAGTAATAGGTAAAACACCCTATTTTATAAACTATAGAATACACTATAATTTATTTAAGAGAATACTACTAGGACCTAAGATAAAGATAGTATTAGTTAGAATTAAAGATATATAAGAACTCTATAATAAGATAAGATAAAAACTAGAAAAAGCTTAGAAATAAAGTATTTTATATATTAATTAAAAATAAAAAATAGTACCTTAGCTAAAAGAAGAAGATAAAGCGTATCTTTATATAAAGAATCTATAGATAAAGCAACCTAGTAAAAGACTAGACTATATTAAGGTTAGACTATTTTTAGTTAAGGAAGATAATAGGCTAGTAATAAAAATACTAGAACTACTTAAAAACGCTAAAGTATACTCTAAGTTCTATATAAGCCTACTAGAACTAGCTAAGCTAAAAATACTAGTATAGCGACAATTCTAATATTAGAAGGAGGAAGACAATAAGTTTAAAGTTAAAGACCTATAAGGATATTAAGAAATAGGATACAACGCCTTCTAAAGTATATAGTTTCTCTAGG
Source organism: Ophiosphaerella korrae (assembly GCA_028456385.1). Classification (NCBI taxonomy): domain Eukaryota; kingdom Fungi; phylum Ascomycota; class Dothideomycetes; order Pleosporales; family Phaeosphaeriaceae; genus Ophiosphaerella; species Ophiosphaerella korrae. Next base: position 36,896 of record JALNQF010000352.1, on the reverse strand, counting down.
AGTAGCTAGTAAAATAGAAAGGGTACTTAGTAAGTAAAAATATATAGGAACTTAAAGCTAATTAACTTATATAGACTATTGTATTTAATCTCTTCTTTACTTCTTATCTTAATAGAGTATTATAACTAATACTTTACTTAGATTCCTATCTATCTATTAATACTTACATACCTTGTAATACTCTAATAAGAGCTAACTATTAATTAAGTTAAGTAACTAACTTATTTATTAACCTTACCTATCTTATAGAAGCCTACTTACTCTTATTACCCTTACTTAGTTCTAAGGACTTAACACTTAGTAATTGTTACGCTTATACGCTTTACTAGTTAGATTGCTATACTAGCTTAAGTAAGCTAATTAATAGATTCTAGGTATACCTAGAATCTATTACGCCTCTCTATATATATACTATTAAGTATCTAATTATATAACTTATCTAATATAGAGGGGCTAGTTATATTAGTAAGACTATTCTTAATATTCTAAGTAAAAATCTTAAGTATAAAATTATTATTTTCTTATATATAGAAAGTTTTACTATTACTATAGATAAATTACTTATTATAATAGGCCTCCTATCGTTGACTATAGGTGCCTATCTAGGTAGTTAGTAGATTAAGAGATAATAACAAAAGTTTGTGTTAGGATCTATAATAACTATAAACAATAGAAGATGTTTTGTAACTATCTTGTATTAGTGTTCTATAGTTAAAGGATTGAATTGCTAATACTATCCTAATAATGCGCATTACTAATAACTATATACTTGTTGTAATCTATAATCTATATTTACTAAGATTAATAGATTATAGATTAGCTTAATCTACAATCTACTACTACTAAGAGTCTATAGATTATAGATTACTCTAGGTGTCCTAATTATGCGTAGCTTCCTAGTTAGGCTTATAGCCTTTAGAATCGTATAGGACTAGGCTTGTAGGATTAATTAGTTCTATCTATAGTTCTTCTATTACTATTGTAATACTATCTCCTCTTCTAAGTAGGCCTTCGTTTATCTATCCTAGAGCTAAGGTTATTAATCCTATTTCTTTGTCGATGTAGAGTTCTTTATCCTCCCTAATGCCTGTTTTATCTACGCGTTGTTACTATCTTCTTACTAATCGTGTATTGCGCAATAGTATTAAAATATTTCCTTGTTCTTATTATGCTTCTCTTAAGTTAAACCCTAAATCTCTTCCTTGTATTATTTCTACAAATAATAGTAGGGCTTATAAGGTATATATTTGCGCGAATATGCGTAGTTCTTGTAACGTGCCTAGTGTTTCTCTTTCTAAGTGTATATTTATTACGCTTATTCTTGCGTCTAGGCTTAATAATAATAGAGAAAGCTATTAACTAGACTTAAGAGAAATTACTATCTTAAATCGTAGAGGCCAAAGCTAAGTACAAGCGTATCTAGGAGCTTGCGTAAAGTAAGCTAGTAGAGAATTAGGCTTGTCTCTCTTATCTTTATAAGATAAAGGCCTTAAATAATAAGAAATTAGCTAAGTAGTTAGTAGCTCTAGAAGCTAAGCTAGATCTAGATAAGGCGTTTAGTGTTGCTATAGCAGGTCCTACGCTAGACGTCCTTATTATCTCTCTATCTATCGTTAGTAATATCAATTCTCTTAGTTCGCCGCTAGGCGTTCTAGAGGGTTTTGATTTTAGAACTCCTCTAATTTCTTAAGGTAATTAAGATTATCCTCTAGTTCCTATATTTCTTCCTATAGTTACCCTTTTTCATTTATACCTATCTATTTTACTAGGTAGTAGTTCCTACTATTACAGAACTAGTATTATAAGATTTCTTTAACTTCCTATTCTTCTTATTCCCTATATGTGTCTACTTTATACACTAGTAGTTCTACTTCTTATAATACTTATTCTAGTAGAGCTATGTAGAATATTAGGTGTATCTTTATCTTACTTAGTAGCTTTAGTCTAAATGTAACTAGTAAGATTTTCTTCTTAATTTCGTATAGTCTTATCTTAACGTAGTCTAGTTTTAAACTAGGCTGTTTGCTTTTAATGTTTTTCCTAACTAACTATACTTTTTCTTCCTCTCTAAATAGGGGTCCTCTTTTGTATTTCTTGTTGTAGTACTTTACTATCCTATCGTGTAAGAATTCTACGTTCTATTTTAGTTAGTTATGTATATCTTTAAGTCTGTTAGCGAAGTTTTCTCCTCTTAGTAACTAAGATGTCTAATTTCTTAGTATCTAGTATATATTAGGTTTAAATCTATAGTTTGCAAAGAAGGGTAATACTCCTGTTACTATATTCTTTACGCTATTGTATGCTAACTATACTATAGGTAGTAACTATACCTAGTTGTTTTAGTTGTAGTTGAGGTAGTATCTTAGATACTGTTCTACTATCTAGTTTATTTATTCTAATTATCTATCTATTTATAGGTAGTATGCTGTAGACATTACGTACTTAATTCCTAATTGCGCTATTATTATTTCCTATAGTTTTAATGTAAATCTTATATCTTTATCTATAATAATTTTATCTAGTAGTCTATATTAACTAATTATAGTTCCTAGAACCTAGTATATAGTAACCTCTGTCCTGCTTCTCTCTTTATATAGTCTAAAGTACGTATACTTTATAAGTTTGTCTACTATTGTTAGGATTCTGTCGTATTTAACTCCTAATATTAGGTCCTTAGACTTAGGTAATTTTGTAATAAAGTTTATTGTAATAACTCCTTATAGTTATTCTAGTACTTCTACTAGTTATAACATTCTATATAGTGCGTGTCTATTGTGTTTATTCCTTTAGTACTCTATATAGTCTTGTAGTACTTCTATTACTAGTTATCTTGCTTTTAGGATATAGTAATCTTGTAGTAACCTATCTAGGGTCTTATTAATTCCTTAGTAACTATATACTAGTAATTTGTAAAACTATTATATAAATTCTCTCTAGATTTTCTTTAGAATATATATTCTTCTATATACTTGTGTAAATCCTTTATAGATTTCTAGTTCCTCTATTTCTTTAGATACTTCTTGTGTTGTTTTCTAAATCTATTCGTCTAGCTTGCTACTCTTTCTTTTAAGTGTTGCGGCTATTTTAGGTATATTTAGGACTAAATATCCTTCTTTATTCTTAACTAGAACTATACTAGTTGCGTTTACTTCTTTTTGTAAGTCTAGTCTTCTACTAAGGGCGTCTATAAATTAGTTGTCTTTCTCTTTTATGTATATAATTTCTATATTAAATGTTAATAGGTATTCCTACTATCTTGTATAGCGTTGTAATAATTCTTTATTTGTTATAAATCCTATAAGATTCTTGTAATCTATATAGACCTTTGTCTAGTATCTTACTCCTTGTAGGTATACTCTCTATTGTTTAAATACTTTGTAGATTGCTAGTATCTCCTTATTATAAATTAGGTAGTTAAGTTCTACTATCTTTATTTTTTTAGAGAAGTATTTAACTAAGTATTCTTTTTTAGTCTCTAGGTCTTCTTATATTAGTGCTATTCTGTAGACTAAATTAGATACGTCTGTTTTTACTATTACTAGTAGGTCTAGGTTATATATTCTAATAACTAGGTTTTCTATAAACTTCTTTTTAATCTTGTTAAATACTTCGTTGCATTCCTTTATCTATTTAAATAGCGTATCCTTTTTTATAAGTCTTGTTATTAGTTCTATATCTTTAGACTATCTTACTATTAACTTTCTACAAAAGTTAGCTAGCCTATAAAATTACTATACTTCCTTTAAGTTCTTTAGTGTTAGCTATTTATTAATTAATCTAATCTTTTCTAGGTTAATCTTGATTTTTCCTAGTTTAATAATAAATCTAAGGAAATCTATTTCCTTTATATAGAATTCGCATTTTCTTATTTTAAGAAATAGTTTATTTTCTACTAATTTCTTTAGTACTTTGTGTACATATTATACGTGTTCTTCCTCTATTTCTAAGAATATAAGGATGTTGTCTAAGTATACAAATGTAAATATGTCTAAGTACTCTCTTAGTACTATATTAATCCTTTCTTAGAATGCTGCTAGTGCATTTGTTAAGCTAAACAGTATAACTAAGTATTTGTATAGTCTATACTGTATTCTAAACGCTATTTTCTATTTGTCGCCTTCTTTAATTCTAATCTAATAGTAGGCGTTTTAGATATCTAGTTTTGTAAAAATCTTTGCTTTTTGTAGTCTATCTTATATTTTATCTATTCGTAGTAGTAGGTATTAGTTCTTGTTTGTAATTACGTTAGTTTTTCTAATATCTACGTAGGGCCTTTTATTATTTATTCCTTTTTTGTCTATAAATATAAGTCTATGTACTACTAAGGATTTAGATTCTCTTATCTATCCTTTTTTTATTGCGGTCTAAATAAACGCTTGTTTAATCTTAGATTCTTCTTCTATTTTTTAGTAGACTAGGCTCTATCCTAAGTTTCTTCCTTCTTCTAGTTCTATCGCTAAGTCCTATAGTTAATATTCTAGAAGGTAGTCTTCTAGCTCTATAAGCTATTCTTCCTATTTCTTATATTCTTCTAGGAATTCTCCTTTATAGGTGCTTATGTTAGCTTTTAACGTATTAGTTTTACTATAACTAATTTTTCCTATTCTCTAATTAACGTATAGGTTAGTTATTTGTAACTATATTATACCTAATATTATATCTTACTTGTTATTAATTGTTATTATATCTATAACTATATTTTTAATTGTTATCCCTTCTAATTTAAGCGTAGAGAAAACTATCTCAAACCTAATAGGTTCTTAGAATAGTTTTCCTTTAATTGTACTTAGTTGTTAAGGGTATTTCTTTGTTGTGTACTTTATTCCTTGTGTTTCTACAAATTTCTTTAATATAAAGTTCCTTGTAGCTCTACTATTAACTATTAGTCGTACTTTCTTCTCTTAGTATATACCTGTTTTTGTAATATATAGGCCTCTTATACCTTTTAACTATTCTTGTTAAGGCTTTTTTGTAAACTATCTATTTTTTTAGGGCTATAGCCCTATTTTAAGCTTATGTTCTTCGTGTTTTAGATATTTGTTGTATATACATTTGTACTATAGTCCTCCTTAGACGTATTTCTTAGATAGTTTTAGGCTAGGTCTTACTACTACGTATTTGTCTTCTAGGATTATTTCCTATCCTTAGATGTCTTCTACTAGAATTACTCTTGTATAGTTGTAGCCTTTTCTTCTTGTAGGCTATATACTATTGTTTACTTTAGGGTTCCTATATATAATACAATTCTTATCTAAGTATAATATCTATAATGCTTTAAAGTGTGCTAGATGCTTTAGATCTATTATCTTGTTATCCCCTTCCTAGTACTTATCTTTGCTAGGTACGTCTATTATTAGGATATAGTACACTACTAGTCCTCTTAGTATGTAGGCTTCGTTAATCTATCGCGTTTTTCTTACAAGGTACTACTACTCTTCCTATGTAGGTATTCTTCTTATTGTAACTATATATTATTTTATCTATTCTTAAAATAGTATAAACTTTATTTCCTTAAGATTACGTTCTTTCTAGTCTTTGTACGCTTCCTCTATACTTATAACTAGTAAGTATTTCTAAACGAACTTCTATTTTTTATTTCGTTCCTCTATATCTATTATTATATAGCTATTGTAGCTATATATCGTTAGCTAGGTATACTCTATTCCTCTTATACTAACCTATTTCTTGCTTTCTTGCAGTCCTTTAGAGGAAGCTGTAGTAGTCTCTTTATCTAGTGCTAGTCCTTTAGCCTAGATTAATAGTACTAGGAGCTCTTCTCCTTCTAAGTCTTCTATTAGTAGGTCTATTACTTAGGCTATTTCTTCTAGCTAAGCTTTTATTCTTTCTTTTATTACTACTACTCTATATCTCTATTATAGGAAGTATCTTACTCCTTATTTACTAGAAAGATATATATAGTAGTCGTCTTTGTAACAAAAAGTCTAATAGTATAATAGGCCTCTTGTTATCAACTACAGGTACCTGTCTTAGAAGAGTTAGTAGATTGTAAGGTAATAATAAAAGTTCGTGTAGAGATCTACAATAACTATAAACAATAGAAGATGTTTCGCAACTATCTTGTATTAGCGTTCTATAGTTAAAGGATTGAATTGCCGATACTATCCTAACGATGCGCATTGCTACTAACTATATAGTAATAATATCTTAGCGGCTTCGTTACTTTGTATTTGCTAAGATCGCGAATTTACAAATTCGTTACATAATAGCTTCGTAGCTTCGTGTTTACTAAGATCGCAAATTTACAAATCTGTTACGTATCTATATTATAGTTAGCTTCCTAATCAAACTCGTTATCCTATAGGTCGTTACCCCGCTTATCCTATGCTTTGTTAGCAGCTAAGCGTAGACTAATTAGTTCTATCTCGGTTTCCCTTGTTACTACTGTAACACTATTCCCTCTTCTACGTAGTCCCTTATTTCTCTATACTAGTGCTAAGGTTATTAATCCTGTTTCTTTGTTAATCCTTAGTTCTTTATTACTCTCTATACTGTCTTAGTCTTAGCGTAACAAACTTCTCTTTGTAGCTCGTATTATTTGCAATAGGGTTAAGATGTTCCTGTGTCGTTATTATACTAAATTAGGTCTTACTTGTCTTATATCTTCAAAGGATAGTAAACACTATAACGAGTGTATTCTCGCTAATATCTAGTATAAGTATATTTCCTCTAGGGTTTCGCTTATAGAGTGTAAGTGTTTGATTTCTATGTAGTCTCCTTCTACTAAGTTATACAGGGCGAGCCGTTAATAGGGCTTAAGCGCAATTATCGTTACAGCTTACTACTACTAAGGCTAAGCGCGAGTTAACTCTTCGTAAGCTAGCAGAGCTTTATTCCTGTGTTAAGCGTCTTTAGAAGATAAAGGCTTATAATAACGCTAAGTTGTCTAAACAGTCTCGTGCCTTAGAGGCTAAATTAAATTTAGATAATGCGGTAGAGGCTGCTCTAGCTCCTATTACATTAGGCGCTCCTATCGCCTCTCTGTCTAGCAATAGTATCGTTAGTTTTCTCGACTCGCCGCTAGGCGTTCTAGAGGGTTTTGACGTTAGAAGTCCTCTAGTTTCTTAGGGCAATTAAGGTTGTCTTCTAGTTCCTATGTTTCTTCCCATAGTTGTCCTTTTTCGTCTATACCTATCTATTTTACTAGATAGTAGTTCCTACTATTATAGAACTAGTATACTAGGATTTCTTTTACTTCCTATTCTTCTTATTCTCTATACGTGTCTACTTTATATACTAGTAGTTCTACGTTTTATAGTGCTATCTTAAGTAGTACTACGTAGAAAGTTAAGTATATCTTTATTTTGTTTAGTAGCTTTAATTTAAATATAACTAGCGTAACTTCTTTCTTAATTTTGTATAGTCCTATCTTAACGTAGTCTAATTTTAAGCTTAGTCTCTTACTCTTAATGTTTTTCCGCACTAACTATACTTTTTCTCCCTCTCTAAATTAGGGTCCTTCTTTATACTTCTTGTTATAGTACTTAGCTATGCGATTATACAGGAATTCTGCGTCCTATCTTAGTTAATCCTATATATTCTTAAGTCTATTAGCGAAGTTTTCTCCTCTTAGGAACTAAGATATCTAGTTTCTTAGTATCTAGTATACATTAGGCTCAAATCTATAGTTTACAAAGAAGAGTATTACTCCTATTGCTGTATTCTTTGCGCTGTTGTATGCTAGTTATACTATAGGTAGTAGTTGTACCTAGTTATTCTAGTTGTAATTAAGGTAGCATCTTAGGTATTGTTCTACTGTCTAATTCATACGTTCTAATTGTCCGTCTGTCTATAAGTAGTATACTATTAACATTGTATATTTAATTCCTAATTGTACTATTATTGTTCCCTATAGTTTTAATATAAATCTTACGTCTCTATCTGTAATAATTTTATCTAGTAGTCCGTGTTAGCTAATTACAGTTCCTAGAACCTAGTAAGCTACGACTTCTATTCTACTTTTTTCCTTATATAGTCTAAAGTATAAGTACTTTGTAAGTTTATCTACTATTATTAGGATTCTATCGTACTTAACTCCTAATATTAGGTCCTTAGACTTAGGTAATTTCGTGATAAAGTCTATTGTAATAATTCCCTACAGTTATTCTAGTATCTCTATTAGTTGTAGCATTCCGTATAGTGCGTATCTATTGTATTTATTTCTATAGTATTCTATACAGTCTCGTAGTACTTCTATTACTAGTTATCTTGCCTTTAGGATATAATAGTCCCTTAAGAGTCTATCTAATATCTTGTTAATACCTTAGTGTCTATATACTAGCAATTCGTAGAATTGTTGTATAAATTCTCTTTAAATCTTTCCTAGAATATATATTCTTCTATAGGCTTGTGCTAGTCCTTCTTAAGTTTCTAGTTTTTCTATTTCTTTAGATGCTTCTTGCGTTATTTTCCAAATCCATTCGTCTAGCTCGCTACTCGTTCTTTTAAGTGTTGCAGCTATTTTAGGTGTATTTAGGACTAAATGTCCTTCTTCGTTCTTAATTAGAACTATACTAGTAGCGCTTACTTCTTCTTGTAAGTCTAGTCTTCTACTAAGGGCGTCTACAAATTAGTTATCTTTCCTTTTTATATATATTATTTCTATATTAAATATTAATAGAAACTCCTACTATCTTATATAGTGTTGTAACAGTTCTTTATTTATTATAAATCCTATAAGGTTCTTATAGTCTATATAGACCTTTGTCTAGTATTTTGCTCTTTGTAAATATACTCTCTATTACTTAAATACTTTGTATATTACTAGCATCTCTTTGTCGTAGATTAGATAGTTAAGCTCTACTAGCTTTATTTTCTTAGAAAAGTATTTAACTAAATACTCTTTATTAGTTTCTAGATCTTCTTGTATTAGTGCTATTCTATAGACAGAGTTAGACGCGTCTGTCTTTACTACTGCTAGTAGGTCTAGGTTATACATTCTAATAACTAGGTTTTCTATAAACTTTCTTTTAATTTTCTTAAATACTTTATTACATTCTCTTATCTACTTAAATAACGTATCCTTTTTTATAAGTCTAGTTATTAGTTCTATATCTTCTAACTATCCTATTATTAACTTTCTACAAAAGTTAGCTAACCTATAAAATTGTTGTACCTCTTTTAGGTTTTTTAGTATTAGCTATTCGTTAATTAATCTAATCTTCTCTAGGTTGATCTTGATTTTTCCTAGTTTAATAATAAATCTAAGGAAGTCTATTTCCTTTATGTAAAATTCGCATTTTCTTATTTTTAGGAATAGTTTGTTTTCTACTAGTTTCTCTAGTACTTTATATACGTGTTATACGTGTTCTTCCTCTATTTCTAAAAATATAAGGATGTTATCTAGGTATACAAATATAAATACGTCTAAGTACTCTCTTAGTACTATATTAATCCTTTCTTAGAATGCTACTAGTGCGTTTGTTAAGCTAAATAGCATAACTAGATATTTGTATAGTCTATACTGTATTCTAAACACTATCTTCTATTTGTCTCCTTTTTTAATTCTAATCTAGTAGTACGCGTTCTAAATATCTAGTTTTATAAAGATTCTTGCTTTTTGTAATCTGTTTTGTATTCTGTCTATTTGTAGTAATAGGTATTAGTTCTTGTTTATAATTACGTTAGTTTTCCTAAAATCTACACAAGGTCTCTTGTTACTTATTCCCTTTTTATCTACAAATATAAGTCCGTGCGCTACTAAGGATTTAGATTCCCTTATCTATCCCTTTTTTATTACATTCTAGATAAATATTTATTTAATTTTAGACTCTTCTTCTATTTTCTAGTAGACTAGGCTCTATCCTACGTCTTTACCTTCTACTAGTTCTATCGCTAGGTCCTATAGTTAATATTCTAGAAGGTAATCTTTAGGTTCTATAAGTTGTTTTTCCTATTTCTTGTATTCTTTAAGGAATTCTCCTTTACAAGTGCTTATATTAGCTTTTAACGTGTCTATTCTATAGTAGTTAATTTTTCCTATTTTCTAATCAATCTATAGGTTAGTTATTTATAACTATAGTATTCCTAGTATTATATCTTGTTCGTTATTAATTGTCGTTATATCTATAACTATGTTCTTAATTGTTATTCCTTCTAGTTTCAATATAGAGAGAACTGTTTTAAATCTAATAGGTTCTTAGAATAGTTTTCCTTTAATTGTGCTTAATTGTCAAAGATATTTCTTTGTTATATACCTTATTCCTTGTGTTTCTACAAACTTCTTTAATATAAAGTTTCTCGTAGCTTTACTATCAATTATTAATTGTACTTTTCTTTCCTAGTAAGTACCTATTTTTGTAATATATAGGCCTCCTACGCCTTCTAGCTATTCTTACTTAGGCTTCTTTACAAACTATCTATCTTTCTTAGGCTATAGGCCTACTTTAAGCTTGTATTCTTCGTATTTTAGGCATTCGTCGTATATACACTTGTACTATAGTCCTCTTTAGACGCATTTTTTAGATAGTTTTAGACTAGGTCTTACTACTACGTATCTATCTTCTAGGATTATTTCCTATCCTTAGATATCTTCTACTAGGATTACTCTTATATAGTTATAGCCTCTTCTCTATATTAGCTATATATTATTATTTACTTTAGAGTTTCTATATATAATACAATTCTTATCTAGGCATAATATCTATAATACTTTAAAGTATACTAGATGTTTTAGATCTATTAGTTTGTTATCCCCTTCCTAGTACTTATCTCTTCTAGGTGTATCTATTATTAGGATATAGTACACTACTAGTACTCTTAGTGTATAGGCTTTGTTAATCTATCGTATTTTTCTTACAAGGTACTACTATTCTTTTTATATAGGCATTCTTCCTACTACAACTATATATTACTTTATCTATTCTTAAAATAGTGTAAACTTTATTTCCTTAGGATTGCGTTCTTTCTAGTCTTTGTACGCTTCCTCTATACTTATAACTATTAAGTATGTTTAAACAAATCTCTATTCTTTGTCTCGCTCTTCTATATCTATCGTTGTATAGCTATTGTAGCTGTGTATATCTAGCTAGGTATATTCTATACCTCTTATACTAACTTGTCTTTTACTTTCTCGTAGTTCTTTAGAGGAAGCTGTAGTAGTCTCTTTATCTAGTGCTCGTTCTTTAGCCTAGATTAATAGGGTCTAGGGTTCTTCCCCTTCTAAATCTTCTATTAGTAGGTCTATTACATAGGCTATCTCTTCTAGCTATACTTTTATTCTACTTTCTTTTATTATAGCTACTCTATATCTCTATTTCTATAAGAACTATACTACTCCCTATTTACTAAAAAGATATATATAGTAGTTGTCGTTATAACAAAAAGTCTAATAGAGTATTGCATATTATACTTCTTTGCTCCCTACTACCTTCTCCTAAGGTTTAGCTCGTGCTTTTAGTACTTCTTTCTTATTCTTAGTTATTTTTAACTAAGTTTCCTTATCTTTTCTTAGGTCCTTACTTCTACAGTCTTTTGCGAAGTGTCCTAGTTTCCTATATTTATAGTATACTATATCCCTTTTCTTTTGTAATTAGTAGTCTTTCGCGTAGTAGCCTTTCTTACTATAGTTATAGCACGTAAAGTCTTTATTCTTCTTCCTCTTCTTGTCCTTGTTAGCGTCGAGGATTATAGGGTCTCCTTTATCCTAATTCTAGGTGTAACCTCTATACTTGTTCTTCTTCTATTCTTAAAGATCGTCGTTAATTTATATTACCTATTGTTTTAGGGCTTCTAGTATTTAGGGTTTTTCTATATAAATTATTTCGTATCAGATTTTTAAGTTTAGTCCTTGTTTAAATTATAATATTAAGGCTAACTTATTCTACTCTATATTTTGCGATAGTTATTTAAACTATAATACGTACTCTAGAACACTCTAGCTTTGTATAAGCTTTTCTAGCTGTTCTTTAGCTTATTAGGTAATGTCTATATCCCTAAATACTACTCTTATTCGTCTAGTAAAGTATTTGTAACTTCTAAAAATAGCTCTTGTTTCGTCTTTTTAAGTTATTAGAGCGTGTATCGTATAGTCTATCTAGTAGGGTTTAAACTATCTTATTACATTTTCTTCAAGATACATTCTAATATATATTACCTTCTTTTCTTCTATATCGAAGTATAGTACTTATACGTCTATCTAGAGTTATACTAAGGCTATAAAGGGTCTTAGTTTTTCCCTCGTCCTATTAAACTTCTTAAAGACAGGTATCTTAGGTAGTTTTTTTGTTGCACTTATTTCTAGTCGTTAGGTAATTAATTCTATCTAGTTCTAGCCTTTAATAATAGCTTTGATTTGTACTTTGTTCTATTTTGAATAGTCTTGTAGTTCCTTGTTCTACGTTTCTAGTACTTTAATTACTATCTTTATATCCTCTTTATCGTTAATTAGTTTATTTATACGATCCTTAATCGTTTCCTATATAGTACTATCTGACTTATAACTACTCCTAGGGGCTTTACTTATTAAGCTTTCTACTATCGTATTAGCTAGACCGCGCGCTACTTACGCTTCGCTTCTTGCAATAACTAAATCAGCAAGGTGTAATAGGCCTCCTGTTGTCGACTATAGGTACCTGTCTTAGAAAAGTTAGTAGATTATAAGGTAATAACAAAAGTTTGTATAAAGATCTACAATAACTATAAATAATAGAAGATATTTTGTAACTGTCTTGTATTAGCGTTCTGTAGTCAAAGGATTAAATTGCTAATACTATCCTAACGATGCGCATTACTACTAACTATATAGTAATAATATCTTAGCGGCTTTGTTACTTCGTATTTACTAAGATCGCGAATTCACGAATTCGTTACATAATGGCTTCGTAGCTTCGTGTTTACTAAGATCGCGAATTCACGAATCTATTACGTGTCTATGTTGTAGTTAGCTTCCTAATTAAACTCGTTGTCCTATAGGTTGTTACCCCGCTTATCCTATACTTTGTTAGTAGCTAAGCGTAGACTAATTAGTTCTATCTCGGTTTCCCTTGTTACTACTGTAACAAATAGAGTATTACGTATTATATTTCTTTACTCTTAGCTACCTTCTCTTAAGGTTTAGCCTATGCTTATAGTGCTTCTTTCTTCTTTTTAGTTGTTTTTAACTAAGTTTCTTTCTTTAGGTCCTTACTTTTGTAGTCTTTTACAAAGTATCCTAGTTTCCTGTATTTATAATATACTATATCTTTCTTCTTTTATAAACAGTAGTCCTTTACGTAGTAGCTTTTCTTACTATAGTTAAAGTACGTAAAGTCTTTCTTCTTCTTCTTTTTCTTGTCCTTATTAGCGTTAAGGATTATAGGGTCTCTAGTATCCTAGTTTCTAATTTAGGTACTATACTTGTTCTTTTTCTATTCTTAAAGATCGTTATTAATTTAGATTACCTATTACTTTAGGGCTTCTAGTGTCCTTGGTTTCTCTATATAGATTATTTTGTATCGTATTTTTAAATTTAGTCCTTGTTTAAATCGTGATATCAAGGCTGACTCGTTCTATTCTGTATTTTAGAATAGTTACTTAAATTATAATACGTACTTAGGAATACTCTAGTTTTATATAAGCTTTTCTAGCTATTCTTTAGCTTGTTGTGTAACGTCTGTGTCTCTAAATGCTACTCTTATTCGTTTAGTAAAGTATTTGTAACTTCTAAAGATAGCTCTTGTCTCGTCTTTCTAGGTTATTAGAGAATATGTCGTGTAGTCTGTCTAGTAGGGCTTGTACTATCTTATTACATCTTCCTCGAGGTGTAATCTAATGTATATTACCTTCTTTTCTTCTATATTAAAGTATAGTGCTTGTATATCTATCTAGAGTTGTACTAATACAATAAAGGGTCTTAATTTTTCTCTTATTCTATCAAACTTCTTAAGGATAGGTATCTTAGGTAGTTTCTTTGTAGTACTTATTACTAGGCGTTGTATAATTAGCTCTATTTAATTCTACTCTTTAATAATAGCTTTAATCTATACTTTGTTCTGTTTTACGTAATCTTGTAGTTCTTTGTTCTACGTTTCTAAGGCGTCGATTACTATTTTTATGTCTTCCTTATCTAAGATCAAGTTATTAATTTAGTCCTTAATTATTTCCTATGCGGTGCTGTTAGACTTATAACTGCTCTTAGGGGCTTTGCTTGTTTTAGTTAAACTTTCTACTATCGTGTTAGCTAGACCGCGCGTTACTTACGCTTCGCTTCTCGTAATAACTAAATTAGCAAGGTATAATAGGCCTCCTATTGTCAACTATAGGTGCCTATCTAGGTAGTTAGTAGATTAAGAGATAATAACAAAAGTTTGTGTTAGGATCTACAATAACTATAAACAATAGAAGATGTTTTGCAACTGTCTTGTATTAGCGTTCTGTAGTTAAAGGATTGAATTACTAATACTATCCTAATAATACGTATTACTAATAACTATATACTTATTGTAATCTATAATCTGTGTTTGCTAAGATTAACAGATTATAGATTAGCTTAATCCGCGATCTGCTACTGCTAAGAGTCTACAGATTATAGATTACTCTAGGTGTCCTAATTATGCGTAGCTTCCTAGTCGGGCTTATAGCCTTTAGAATCGTATAGGACTAGGCTCGTAGGATCGATTAGTTCTATCTGTAGTTCTTCTATTACTATTGTAACACCTATAATATAGTTAATTATAAGTATAAGATAATAGAAAGGTAGAAAACTAAGCTAAAATTATTATAATTAATTATAAGAATATTACTACTATTTAAGTAGTTCTTAAAGTATATAACGTTAATACTATTATATCTTACTTAATAATATTTAATAATAACTTAGGTTAGGTATAAATAAATCTTTTTAGAGCTACTCCTATATTGTCTATAATAACATGTTTTATTATTAGTAACTTAAGTTTACTATACTTAGTTAAGTATTAATACTTTTAAAATATTTTTAAAATAAAACTAACTTATATACTAAAGATAGTAAAAGATCTTCTTTATACTAGTTAAAAGCTATAAGTATTTAAAGAATCTAAGAAGATAGACTCCTAGGAAACTTGTTTTTTAAATAGCTTATAGCTTAATTATTTTACTTTATTATAATTAAAGAGCTATATAAGAGAACTACTAATAGTACTTAATATTATAAATTATATAGCTAGTATTTTTCGTAATAGAAACTAACTAATTATTTTTATATACTCTTATAACCTTACACGTTTTATAAAAGCTCTTCTAAAAGAGACTAAGTAGCTTAAGATATATATTATAATTAGAGAAAAGATTACTTAGAATAAGTTTTAAAAGATAGTAGAAGATATTTATAGTACTAAACCTGTCTAAATTTAGAATTATTATAGTACTAATAACTAAGTAAGTAGAAAGTTTAACGTGTACTATAATACTATAGATAAGCTTAAGATATATTAGGTTACTAAGCTACTCTCTTATTATAAACTATATATATACGTTCTAAAAGAATTTATTTAGCGTATATTTACTATAGAGGCTAGTAGATAGTAATAGGAGCTTCTAACCTACCTAAAGAGAATACTCTAAACTAAATATATCTTAATATATAGACTATAACTATAGAATTAATACTAGAACAATCTTAGAAGGTTAAGTAGAAGCTATTTATATTGTACTATAAAACATAGATTAATTAGTTTTTATCTCTAATACTTTCTCTTTTGTTTAACTAATTAAGCTACTATATAAATAGAGTCGCTAGTTATAAGAGGAGGATTTGCAAAAATAAATCTATATTAGCTATATTAGTTAATTAAGAAAACTTAATTAATTAGATAATAAGACTCGATCGGTCTAATAATAGAAGATTAATAGGATTATTAATTGGATTAATTCGATTAAATAGAAAATTAGCGTACTATTATATTTATAAATATATAAAATTTAAAACCTCTAAAAATATTATAAAAAGGCCTCTAATTTGCTAATATAATAAAGGCTTTGTAATTTGTATAGTTTACTATTTTTATCTAGTCTTAGTCTTCTTGTTCTCTTATAGCTAGCATTATTTTAGGCTAATTCTTATATATATAAACCGGAATTTGCTAGTAGATCGAGCAAGGAATTTATTTACTACTCTATTTAACGGCTCGTAAACAACAAGCTAGCTAAGTAACGTTTAATTAATCTTCTAATAACGTTAGCTTAATCCCTAGTATATCTAAGGCTATAGGCTATAGTTTAAGTTAGTTATCCTCTTTAGCTAATATTAATCTAGGCATATTTACTAGTAAATACTACGTCTTGTAAGATTCTAAGAAGAGAGGAAGAATTAGTTAAGTATAGAAGTATAGATTGTAGCTAGAAGATCTTCAAGATAGATTAATCCTATAGCTCTATCGTTACTATTAGTTAAGAATACCCTTAGCTATAAATAAGAGACTAACTTTTAAATAATCTAGGCTATCTTATATAAAATTATAAGGCCTATATTTTTAAAGTTATATTAACAACCTATTTAGATAGGTATATAGATCTATATATCGTATTAATAAGTATAGAGATATATAGGCCCCTTAGGGCCTGACTAGGCTAGGTAGCAACGTGCGTTCTCTATACACGTACCTACTTAATATAGCTACTAGTGTTATAAAGATAAGACTATATAGTTAATTAGAATATAACTAGGTTATAATTGTATTTTTAGGTAGTTATAAGCTAATTATAGAATTTTGTAATGTTATACTACTTTTATAGATATATAGGGCTTTTGTATTTTACTTTTAAGATATGTACGCTTACGTACTTCTATATTAATAACTTTCTAACTTGTTAACGTAAAAAAGTATAAAGTTCTATTAAAAGTAATAGTATAAGACTCTTATTATACTCTACTAAAGCTTCCTACGCTTATTTAGTTAAGAACTTTGTTGCTACCTCTACTTTAACTAAAGTTAGGACACCTTCTTCTTATAGTAATCTTTCCTTCTCTCGTAGACAAGTTACGTTAATAACCTCGACCTTGTTCTACTTTTAACATGCCTACCTCCTATCCTAACCTAGATAGGTAGCTAGACAAGACTTTTCTTAAATAGCTAGCTAACAACCCTATTATCTCTACTAAATATATCTAAGCGCGCTACGCCCTCCTTAAAAAAGAATATACTCTTATAGATAAAATTAAGCGCGTAGTAGCTAAGCGACGCGTACTTCTAGCTAGGCCTATAATACTATCTTATACGTTCCTAGACACTTGTAATATTACCTTAAACGCATCTAAGCCTACTAAAACTACGCTTATTAACCTTACTAAAGGTAATAGTAAGAAGACTACCTTAATCGTCTATTATATAATAATAGAACAAGACGCTAAAACTACTTACGCTAGCTATAGCATATTTGTTAATAGCTTAAACGGCGTTGCAAAGTATCTTACCTAGTAAGTTAATATTATAGTTATTACTAAAGTACTACTATTATCTATTCGCGAATATACTTAGAAGTAAAGATAAAAGGATCTACGTTTTTTATTATTAAGTAAGAACGAGTTTAACAAGTATATAAATATAGAGGATATAGAGTAGCTTAAGTAAAAGGGTTAATAGCCTAGTATAAGTATATTTAAGTACGAGGAGAGTAACAATAGTAAGAGTTAGGTATAGTTCTACTACTAGACTACGCCGCACTTTATAAACTCTAGTAGTAATAATATAATTTGTAGTATAGACTTACTTACTCCTCTTTAGAATTTACTAGATATTACTCCTAAAGGTCGTAGTAACTAGGACTATAGACTAGATTATATTAAGAAGTAGGATAGTATAACGTTCTAAGTTTAGAATATTACAATAGATATATAACTAAGGAGACTTCTTAATCTTTAAATTATACTTCTATACTCTATAATTAGCCTTTTATATATTTAATAAATATCTAGTATTCTAGTATTCTTTCTTAAGAATCTACAGGTAAAGAAAGATATACTGTATTTAATATTAAGGCTAATAACAGCTTGTATATTTACGTTTAAATCTAGAAAGTAGCTCTTAGCTAGCTAGTCTAATTACCTTTTCCTTTATAAATATACAATTTTAACTATAAACCTAGAGTGTTCTATATTATTATACTAGAATAGGGCGTCTAATTTATACTTTAACTTCCTACTAGCTAGATTATTATACACTAAAGGGTATATTATAGTAAAATAAGCTAAGTAAACTTTTTACACAAAGTAGGCTACTCTATCTAATCTATTATAAATTATCTTTAGCTAGCTTTAAATTATATCCTTAACACCCTTATAAAGAGCTTATACTTAGGTACACGCGCTATATCTTATCTTCTACGTATCCTAATAGTGCCTCGTCTTAGCTAAGTATCTCTTACTTTTAGCTAGAACTCTATCTATAGCTCTTCTTTAGTATATATTCTAGCTTAGATAGCTTTAAAAAGCGTAATAACTTATTAGGCTTATACAAAGGGCTTCTTGTTAGTTAATAGAGACGTTAAAGGGTTAGTAAAACCTAAGAGTAGTATAATATATTAGTCTTATTTTAGATAAGTCTATAATATAGACATAGCTATATATTATACTATATCGTAAAGTTGCACGATAGCTGTCGTGTAGAAACTAAGGACTTATCTTAGTTCCTATAGTAGATCTTACTCTAAGTACCTAGTTCTAGGATCCTACTAGCCTAAACTAGTAGCGTCTAGAAGACCTATAGAATCGCTTAGCTACTATATTAACTATAGCGTATATAGTAGTTAATTAACCTTATCTATACCTAAATTTTAATGCCTCTAGTATAAGAGTATAGCTAGAGTAGGCTAGCTACCTTCCTTACTACTAGAATAAGAGAGAGATATTAACGCCTTTACACAAGCTAACTACTACCTCTACTATCTACTAAATAAGTACCTTTACTACTATAATATCTAATAGTCTAGAAACTTAGTATTATTATAGGCTACCTAAGAGAGCCTAGAGGCTATAGTTTAAAGGCTTCTAGGAAAAAGAGCTAATACCTACGCTATATATATCTATAGTTAGACGCTACTATAAGTAGTAGTAGAGAAGCTATATATAGAGGGAGTAAAAGCTACTACTTAATAAGAGCGCTAATAATATTATATATAGTAGAAGAGAAAGTAGTATACTAAGCTACCCCTAGAATATATATTTTAATAGCCTACCTTCTAGAATAAAATAAGTAAATTATACTAAAAGGAGTCTTAGACACTAATTAGTATTAAATAGCTATATTAGTACAGCTAAATATTAGTTTAATAGTACTAAAATAGTCTTCTTTAATTGCTATTACTACTATATACAATCTAGGGCCTAGTAAAAACAAGCTATAGATTATAACAATAATATAAATAACTATTATTACACTTCTAAAAAGACCTTAGAAGTAGTTACTCTTATAGAGATACTAATATACTATAGCAAAATAGATAAACCTAAAAAAGGAGTTAAATACTACTCTAAGTAATAATAGAAAGTTGCCTATTAAGGGAATAACCTTAGCGAAAATAAATCTAATAATCTAGATAGTAGTTATTACAAGAACCTATACACCTTAGCTAACTATAGTATTACTATATATATATCTACTCTTACCTATAATTTAGAAGTAGACAAACTTTATAGAGATATTAGCGTAAATAACACTAATAATAAGTATAGGTATAATAACAAAGGTAAAGGAAGCCTTTTTGTATACGACACTTCCTAAGCTTCTAAATACTAGAGCTATTACGTACTATCCTAAGAAATAGAAGCTAAGGGCGGGTAGCACAATAAATAAGAACCTAGAGATACTAGCAAGTATAGTAAGTGCCTTAGGGAAATCCTGTAGTTTCTCTATCTTAGTAATAAAGGTAGGAAATAAGATCTAAGGGACCTAGAGAAATATAATATTTAGGATAGTATTTATAGCTACAACGAAAGTTATACCCTTAAGAGGAAATATATAGGTTTTTATAGGTCTAGCTTTTAGGTATACACTATTATACTTATATAATAGATAATCTTTAATACTAGCAAATACTACGAATAAAAGGATAGCAATTCCTATATATATAGCTAAAAACATAGACATAAACAAAATATAGTTAAGAGTACGAGGTAGAGATATAACTATTCCTATAATAGTAGCGATAACTAAGAAAACTATAGTACAAAGAGAGTAATCTAATAAAGTATTAATTACCTTTACACCTATAAGAACGTAGAAGCTAATAAGTATAATATTGTTTAAAAGGAGTATAATAGTAGTAAACTTGTAAGTAACTCTACTTTTACTAAATACGTAGTATCTAAAGTTATAGATATCTTTAATTTGCGGGTACTTTATAATAAATTTGTACATTGTAAGGGATATAATCTAGAATAAGGCTCTAGTAACGACTATTGTGATTATACCTAGTACCTAGCCTAAGACGCTAATATCTATTAATAAGAGTCGCGTATATAGTAGAGTAACACCTATAAAAGAGACTATAATTGCGCTATAATAGTAAAGCAAACTTAATTACTAGTAAGTAGCTATATAGCTCGTTGCTATAATATAGTACGAAGCTTAATATTATAGTTATAATCCTTAGCAACTAGTGCCTTAATAACCTTAGTAGTACTATTTAGGTCTAAATCTAATTCTACATTACCTATTACTAACTCTTAAACCTTTGCGTTATTAAAGAAAGTAGCTATTCTAGCTAAAGCTTAATTTTATAATACAACAAGTAAGAGGTTTCCTTAATTACTATATACACTATACTACGTACTTATAGAAAATTTCGCATAAAAAATATAAGCCTAGTATAGGATTTTACTTTACTAATAGCTAAATAGAATAGCGTGCTTAGTGCTAGCTACCCTAGTAGTTCTAGGCCCTCGCTACTAGTTAAGCTTACCTAAGTAGGTTATAGTGTATTTTAGATATAGGGATACTATTCGCTAGAATATTTAGTAGCGCTATACTTATTAATAGTTAAGAAGCCTTATCTAAGTCTTATCTAATAGAAGCTTACTTAGCGTCTAAAGGAGTGCTAACAAGGAAGTATTTATATCGCTCTACAATAACTTATACACTTAAAGATACTTCTATTACTACTTTATCTTACGTAGAGCAAATCTATTAACTTTTAGAATAAGAATATATCTACAACAAACTAATTATAATTAACTAGTAGTACAAAACAAAGTAAATATCTTATATTAATTAAATAGATCTATATGCTATAGAAGGCAAGGAATAAATTAAGTTCTACGCTAATATCTAGTTATTATAACGCTACCCTATATACTAAGTTTAGTTAGGAGGGTAGTACACATTAAACTACTCTACGTTATAGCTTAAGTTGCCTAGTACTATAGTATAGGTCTTATTACTAAAAAGAAATATAGATAATTTAGACGCTCTTTATAGGGCTCTACTACAGCCTAGTAAAGAAGACTCCTTTTATATTTAGACGTAATCTACTTAGTTCTTAGAGTTCTAAGCTAAATTTATAATAGTATCCTCTTAGTAAATAAAGTAAAAATATAATTTTATAGTAATTATAGAGCTCTATTATATATTATTGCTATAAGTGCTATAAATATATCTAGTAAAACTAAATTTTAATTTATTAAGAATTCCTAGTTCTATCTGTCGTGTTTTTTAACACACGTAGTAGGTAGAGGCTATTTTAAGTCTTGTTCTAATAGCTATATCTTAAGGAAGCGCCTAATTAAAATCTACTATATATATATACGCAGAAAAAATCGTATACTGCGTGTTTAGTGTAGAAAAGATATTAAATAGCCTAGCACTGTATTACTATAGCTATAGTACACGCACGATATTTAGTCTCGTAAAGATCTTAATAGGAACCTTATAGAAATTAGGAGAAGATAAAGATATTAATAGAGAACGTAGCTATAGCGCGCGTACTTAGGCTATAGTTATATCTACTCTAGAATAATTCTTAATTATATGCTAGAGTTATTCCTAAGTCTTATTATTACTTACTTAGGTTTCTTTCTTTCCTCTCTTATCTAAGGGTAAGAGTAGGACTTTAAACATATTAGAGTTCTACTTTAAGGGCAGTATTCTATATAAACTATAGATCTAGTTATTTATAATTTAAGAGTAATTGTAGCCTAGAGGAAATATAAAGGCTTATAAAAACTAATTCTATTAATCTAAGCGATGCTACTAGGTATATTACTTACGATCTAGCGATAAGTCTAGATATTGTTTATAGGTAGGCCTAAAACAAGCCTATTATACTAAATAGTTAAATACTTATAAGAAGTTAGGTAAATTATCTAAGACAAGAAAACTTAATAAGTCTTCTATTATTTAGATATACTTGTTAATAGTATAGAGGAGGTAGATCTTTAACTGTAGTTAAAAAGTAGTAAAGATTTATATTGTATCTATCTACGCGTTATAGTGTTAATATACAATATTAACTTTTATAGGTGCTACGCCCTAATAGGCGTAGCGCGCACCCGCGGCTACTTGCGTAGATTCGATTTACAATACTAACTACTTTTTCTTTTTGTTATTTTCTAACTTCTATCTTTATTCTATCTACTACTTACCTTTAACTCTACAAATTACAACGCAAAAAAACTAGTAGTAAGTTTCCTATTTAGGACTAGCCTTCTAGGCCTCTGTGTATATAAACTAAGCTTTCTTCTCTCTCTCTTCTTTTCTCTACTATTAGGTTAAAGCGAAGGTATTAGTAGAGTTAAGGGGTTAGGTTTAGTTAGCTAGAGGTAGCTTAGTTTACTAGTAGTTTACACGGTTGTAGGGTTTTTAGATAGCGAGGAGGGTTCTATTGTTGTTTTTAAGCGACAGTTAACCTATCTCTATACGCAGAGGTTAAGCTAGTTAGTAGATAATAGCGTCTCTATCGTAGTATTTAGGGCTGCCTTAGTTATAGCATCTGCTAAGTTATCGCGTCTATTAATCTATTATATATTATAAAGGTTACTATGTTTGTACGCTTTCCTTAACGCTATAATATTAATTATAAGACGCTTCTCCTTTATTGTACTAAGCTTAACAAGGTAGTTATAGAGGGATCTTAAGTCTATAGCTATAACGATAGAGATATTTAGGAGCGAAAGGCGTTTTGTTATTATATTAATTGTACCTCTAATAGTAATAGCAATGTCTGCTCTATGTGCTATCCTGTAGATTTCTAATGCTAAAGCTAGTTACAGCTAATAAGAGAACACTAGGAGATAGTTATACCCTAAGTGCTACTTCTAGTCTCCTTCCCTAGTAGAGGCGGAAGGCAAGATATATAAATTATTATTCGCAATATAATTTTTTTGTTATTTCTAGTATACCCGCATATAATGCAAGCAAATCAGCTATTCTTACTACATCGTTATTAAAAGAAACCAAATATCGCTCTACCCTCATTACTATATAAAATTTAGGGGGCTATTTTATAGTATATTTTAGCTTTTAACAATGTAAAACTTAATCTAGTAGTAGATTGCATTTTACAAACAGATAGGAGAAATATTCTAAATCTAGTCCGTGATTTAATTTGGAACGTATCTAAGATAGAAAATCTATTACAAGAAGGGATGCAGCTACTGTTACTTGGTAGTAACGTACTAGCTCTTACACAACGGCTGCACTATACAGAAGAGTATTTAAAAAAACATAGGAGGAGAAGGCTCAAAATATACCTAATTAGGACTTTCCCCATCCGCAACAAAACAACAGCAACCCTCGACCGGATGGTCAAGTTCAGCACCACAGGAAAGCCCAGCAGAAATAGGGTCTGCGAAGACAAATACCAGCTACGACAGATTAAATGGGAAATGGCACTGGGCTCAGATAAAAATTTTCTCATGGCGTTTAGCGCGCCAATGAGCACATCTAGTGGAACAGTGAAAGGTGCGTGGCACAAGGTATCTGTTCCGGACAAAACTATCGATCTAAGACTGTACACTCCATGCTTCAACGACAGAATATGGGATAAGGTAATGATCTCGTCTTTGGACATTGTGCGTATGTCTAAACCCACTCTTACATCGTACACCTACACATGACAGAATATACCTTGTTCTCAATCATTACTACCCTGCTTACAGGTTCTATACAACATGTTATGGCATAACGTTATGTTTCGATATTCAACACTTCGCACTTACGGAGGCTAGGCGTTTCGTGGTTAGCGTCGTGCTTGTCAAGCTAGTATTAGAGCCAGCCATCAACCCTATAAGCCCACCTTCTACAACACCATCAACACCAAAAACCTCAAACATTTCCCCCCATCTTCAAAACCCCAAACCTTTGCACCCTCGCCTTCCAAACCCAGCCCGAGACATCCAAAATGTCCCAAACGACCGCCAAAACCTCTCCTTCCTCCTCCCCCCTCGTCAAACCCACCCCCACCATTTCCAACTCTAACTTCACCTCTGGCCCCATCCCATCCACCTCCGCCACCGCGATGTCCGCCCTCGCCCTTGGCCGCATCGCCTTTGGCACCTCCAGCCTCCTCTTCCCAACTTTTACCTTCTCCCTCTTCAAGCTGCCCCTCCCCCCCAGCATGGCGCTCCTTGCGCGCATGTTCGGCGGCCGCGAGCTTGCGCTCGGGGAATGGCTCTGGACGGCCGACTACGAGGATCCCCAGCGGAAAGAGCTCAAGAGGGCGATGCGGTTGAATTTTTTTGTCGATGCCGTGGATTTGGGGGGTGTGGTTTACGGGGTGAGTATGCGAACCTTTGGCGGGCGAAAGAGTGTTTGCTAATGGATGGGGGATTAGGTTGCGACGGGGACACTGGGGAGACTGCCGGCAGGATTGCTGGCTGGGGGGATAATTGCGGGTATGGGGATGGATTTGTGGGGGTTGAGGGGGCTGTAGATAGTTGTGGAGGATGGGGTGGAATAGGTTTCGTGTTATGGACAGATGTACTTTTATTTGTGGTTTGCAATTGCTTTGGTCGAGCGACGTCAGTATGGAAAGAGTTCTGAATGCTCTAAGTCGACTCGGGCTGTGTCGAATATCACTGTGGCTGAGACAGTCACGTGTGTAGC
This sequence comes from Ophiosphaerella korrae, assembly GCA_028456385.1. Taxonomy (NCBI): domain Eukaryota; kingdom Fungi; phylum Ascomycota; class Dothideomycetes; order Pleosporales; family Phaeosphaeriaceae; genus Ophiosphaerella; species Ophiosphaerella korrae. The sequence continues at coordinate 11,883 of JALNQF010000352.1, read as the reverse complement.
AGGAGTAGGCTCATGCGTATATATAGAAATAGCTCACGTAAACTCTTCTGAATTTCAAAGTAATCGCAGAGTAAGTGGGGCGTTTGATAGTAGGCTTGCTGTTTCAAGAAGACCCTAGACGGGCTAGGCAATGATCAGTCTGTTACTTAGGTCAGCGGACGAACTTCGACCGATGCGATCATTACCCTGCGATTCGTAACTGCAGTGCTTGGGTTTCTCTCGTTGAACGAAGAACAGCTGGGCTTTGACAGAGCACATGTAAGCAGGGTAGTAATGATTGAGAACAAGGTATATTCTGTCATGTGTAGGTGTACGATGTAAGATTAATATACATGTGTGAATGGACTGATTAGTCAGTGGCAGACCACGTGACTATAGGTGTCCTAGGCTTACACCAAGAATTCTGAAAGAGAATTTTGCTATCTGTCTGCGGACGTAAAGTATATAGAACAGCCACACTGCGCTTTGTTCCCGGGATGGGAAGACTGCAACGGGCCGCTGTAGAATGTTGTGATGTATCAAAGCAGCTCGCATCTGCGACGTCTCACATTCATTATAATTGGCCAGCTGGGACTGGACCTCCCTTATATCCTCTCTGTGTTGTTGATATTGAACTAAGCTTCCCTCCAACGCCTAAGGTACATTGATCGTCCAATCCAGTGTGTAAAACATGCATTCAAACTTGCGAGTCACTAAGCGCAGGTCTATTTCGAGCTCGAAATTGATTGAAAATCTTATGCTGCAACAATCAAATCTGGGTGAGGAGACAAAGAACATTTAGTCTTCATCGTCGAATAGAGCTAAGGGCGAAACATTATAAATCCTGATTTCCTGCGGAAAGCTGATTTGTAGAGCATGAAATCGAATCCTTTTACCAATTTCATAACGTTTCCAGGCAGTTTGAGGAAGTTTCGACAAAATGTATCTCTCCCGATAATTAATCTAGGTGAGAAATTCATCATACTCAAACAGCTCATGTGGATATTCTCTAATAAATTCGTCCGGCCCGCACTTCCTTAGTCGTAACCCGAGAAGAAAATCACCATTCCAGCAGTTGAGTGGTAAAATATAGCTTGAACCCGTAACCTAGGCATTCTTTCAACGCAAAATTCTACTTTGAGCCTAACAACATTGCACGAGATAGAGAAGTCATTGCGTTTATAAAAGATATTAGGATCTATCGAGGAGCAGGAGGCAAATTCTCTCGGCGATTCAGCAATAAAATCGCAATAGGCACGCTGATCCGAGCTTCCCGGAGCTATCAACGGATCCGAGGATGTCTAGGCAAAAATACTCAGATTAGAAATAGTTCTAATGATCTCTTCTTGAAGTCTTTGAAATGCCTTATCTACTTCGCTATAAAGTAAAGGCATATTTATATCAAAGATTCTGAGTAAACAATATGCTATATCCTCTAGCCGAGTAGTCTGTCTGAGGGCAGCCTAAGACATTTTCCGCGCCACAACAAAGTTAGATAGGGCTTGGGTGTGATATAAAACTCCCTTGGGGATCTTAGTAATAATTGAGAGAATGTCGACTAATGCCTCCTTCGAGCCTCGATAATTCCATTCGTTGTCGTAGAAGAAAAGCGTTCTTGGGGCGATCAATTCTTGGAGCGTCCATCCTCGCGTGAACCATCGGCATTGCGACAAATGAAGTTCCAAGTCTGCCTCACTACGTAGATCAGATAGATAGGTGTAACAAACTTCTGCGCGTCGGTACCAGTTAGACATCGAGTTGATAGCCTCACTAAGCTTAGCACTGCTACTCTTATCGATTGAGCAAGTATCGACCCATGCATAATTCAACCCTGCTTCAGCCTCCATTTGGCAAGTCTTCTTGATTTTGTGAAATCCTTTCATTTGAACACATGACGGTAGGTCTGCAAAGGCTGCGAATGACACTTCCTCATCCTCCCAAGTATGGGAGAGTATCGCGTATTTGGGATATTGGTTCCAATGAATTCCTCAAGCTGAAGAGTGCTGGTGTTGATGAGTCCCATGCTGACTGAAGAGGAAGGCTGAAATATTGTTGCAGTATCTCTTACGCGCGCGACCTCCAAAAAAAAGGATTCGAAATCTTCTTAGCAGTATAAGATAAAGACGACAGCGTTCAACTAGACTCAAAATTTTGGAGAGCGTTGTGTATGAAGGTGCGAAGTGCTGCGACGACATGTGCTGTTGCCTCGTCACGTTGCTTGGCTGCATGATAACCCTGGAGGCACGACTGGGACTTCTATTGGTCTATGTACTGATGACATGCAGATGCGCAGTCCTCAACTATCATATGATATGCCTTGCGACACGCAATTCTCACCGTACAGGGCATCACACACAGTTGAAGGTACAATCACACAGTCATTAAATACCGCATGCTCGTTCACCATGTTGGGGCTACATACCACATTCCCGCGAATCTCACTCTAGAGACCCTTCTCCCCCAACCACACCTCAATCTCCCTATTCGTCTCCTCAGGCTTCTCCAACATGACCCAATGCGTAGCCTCAATCGTGACCTCCTTGAAATCCTTACACTTCTCCCTCTGCTCCTCGCCCATCTTCGGCGCCGTGCTCGGGCTGCACACAGAGTCGTGCTTAGCATCGATGAACAAGACTGGAAACTCCAAGACGCCGCAGTTCTTCTCCTTCTTAGCGAACACCTCGTTCACATCGTGGTTCAAATAGTACGCTAACGACGGGAACCAGCCATGCTTCTTATGCGATGCGAGCAGGTTCGTGTGCAACGAGGGCGAAAGCACAGTAGTTTCGAGTGGCACATCGGGAACCAATTCAGGATGTCCACCGAGCCAGCCTCCGTCTTTCAAGGCGCGGCTCGTCGGCGCTGGCTTGCCCCATTGCGCGGGGTCGTGGCGCACGTATATGATCTTCGTGAAGCGCTCCGTGTTGTCGTCAAAGGACTTGATGCTTTCCTCGGGATGCAGTTCGTAGTACCGCATGTATTCCCATGGGCCGATGGGGTACTCAGCTTCGGGATAGATGTCTCGGTTTACGAGGGTGATGAGGTGGTTGAGGCCGAATTCGATAGTGCGGTATGGCACGGCTAGGACCGCGAGGGCGAGGAATAGTGAGGGGTGGTGAGCTGCGAGGGCGCTTACGACTGCGGATCCATAGTCGTGGCCGATCCATACTGCCTTCTTTATGTCCAGTGCAGCAGCGAATTCGACAAGCTCATCAGTCAATGTTTCCAAGGAATATGCACGCTTGTCCTTCGGGGCAGTGGACCCGCCATAGCCCCGCATGTCGAGGGCGATGACACGGTATTTTCCAGACGCAGAGAAATGCTTGAGTTGGTGGTGCCATGTTTCCGCGATATCGGGCCAGCCATGAATGAAAATAAGAGGAGTGCCAGATTTAGAGCCACCTTCATAGTAATGCGTGACTTGGCCGTTCTTATAAGTGAAGTCGGAGGCTGTGAGGAAATCCATAATTGACAAGCCCAAAGTTTTCCTCTTTCAAGTTCCTGGTCTATGGTAAATTGGGAGATTAGTATTTCTGCAGATGGTTCTTAAGCTGAATCGTAAATATCAAGTGGTGAGATACTTATACACCTCGGAAGCACCGGAAGTGTAGCGGAGTCACGGCGGGCCGACCTCTACCACCATGCTGGCACTGCTTCCGATGCACGCTGTCTTACACATTTGCCAGCTCCAAGAGTCTGCTAATATGTAGGATGCCAAAGGTAGAAATGCTGTGTGCCCAATAAACGTAAGCTGACGGTGGGGAATGACCTTGCAATAAAAGCAGGTTGAGTCTTTTGAGTCTAGTGCAACATACATGCTTCTTCCTACCCATGTTCAATCAATATAGGAACATGCGAGCATAACGAGAAGTAAGGTAAGATCTATTATTCTCTAGAAAAATCCCTCCCTCCCGTAGTCTTACATACATGTTCATTTGACCACCACGAGACGCAAATTCATATAACGAGAAGTAAGACCTTCCCTCTCCTCCTACCTAACACCAAAACACACTCAGAAATGAGCACATTGCTTCCTCATCACAATCACAATTACCTCTATCGACAACCTTCCCTCTCATTGATTTATAATACATCTAATCAGTTACTCACCCACTTAGTAACAGTAATTCGCCTAAACAGCAGAAGTGACGGTGCTAAAACACGGCAACTCTAGGCCCTACCTGCGCCTACACCCTTTGCACGAAAGTTATCAAGGGTCCTTTATAGCTACGCACCCGCAGCCTGTAATAGTACTACTCTATGCTGTTGTAAAAAACTTCATCTCGTGTCCTGTCCTAAGAGGTGCCTCGCGGCGTAGCGCTGCTAGGTTTTAGAATACTAGCCTGCAGACTCCGCTACTCTAGTTCTACTAAGATCGTGTAACCTAGCGGCGTCTAGGTACAAATGAAGACTGCTAGACAAGGGTACATTCTGTCCTAGATAGACAATTAGGCTCTAGAGAGAGGCTAGGATAGAAAGATACTAATAAGCGCGGTCTAGTCTAGCGGCGACTAAGGTTGCCTAGCCCTATCTATAGTTACAAATACGCTAAAGCGCCTATTTTAGTGTATAATTAAGTATACAACTATGTTATATTTCTTAAACATCTTCTTAAGCTTTCCGCGAAGAGTCTTAAAGAGCTTTAAATAGCTGTTGTTAGTAACTCGCGACATTTACCTTTTCTTTATTGTAAGTAGCTAGGATTAAGGCATAATCGCTATAACAAAGATAATCTACAAGTAGTTAGGGTTTCTAAGAGCTGTTTTAAAGTATTAAAATTATATAGGCTAGAAAAGTATAATTATTTATAATCTTAAGTTACGTGTATATAGTATATTTCTACAATATAAAAGTGTAGTAGAATCTATACTATACTTACTAATAGATTATCCTCTAATTACTATTACAAGTATTAACAAGACTTACCTAAAGTAGTATAGGTAATCTTTATAAGTAGTATAATAGCTTCTATATAGAGTTTTATAAGTACTAATACTATATCTTTTCTATCTCTAGATTACCTTTAATATATATATAGCTATAAGCTTAACAATAAAATTATAGAATAAAGTACTAGTATTAATCTTATTAATATATTTCTATACACGTGTAACGCCTTGTTACAGCAGTAACAAGGGAAGACGAGATAGAACTAATTAGTCTACGCTTAGCTGCTAACAAAGCATAGGATAAGTAGGTTAATAACCTGTAGGATAATAAAATTAATTAGGAAACTAACTACAATAGGGACACGTAACAAATTCGTAAATTCGCGATCTTAGTAAATACAAAGTCGCAAAGTTATTATATAACAAATTTGTAAATTTATAATCTTAGAAAATATAAAGTAGTAAAGCTACTAAGACTATATTACTATATAGTTAGTAGTAGTGTGCATTATTAGGATAGTATTAGCAATTTAATCCTTTAACTATAGAACGCTAATACAAGACAGTTACAAAATATCTTCTATTATTTATAGTTATTATAGATTACTATATAAGCTTTTATTATTAACTCTTAATCTACTAACCTTTATAAGATAGGCTACTATAGTTAACGACAGTAGGCCTATTATACCTTACTAATTTAGTTATTGCGAGAAGCAAAGCGTAAGTAGCGCATAGTCTAGCTAATACGATAGTAGAAAGTTTAACTAAGAAAGTAGCTAAGGCAACTATAAGTAGTTATAAGTTAGATAACACTATATAGAAAGTAATTAGAGAACATATAAACAACCTAATCTTAGATAATAAAGATATAAAAATAGTAATCGACGCCCTAGAAACGTAGAACAAGGAACTACAAGACTATTTAAAATAGAATAAAGTATAAATTAAAGCTATTATTAAAGTATAGAACTAGATAGAGTTAATTATATAACGACTAGAAATAAGTACAACAAAGAAACTACTAAAGATACTTGTACTTAAGAAGTTTAATAGAACGAAGGAGAACCTAAGACCCTTTATAGCTTTAGTATAACTCTAGATTAATATATAGGTACTATACTTTAATAGAGAAGATAAGAAAGTAATATATATTAGAATGCACCTTAAAGGAGATACGATAAGATAGTTTAAACTCTACTAGATAGATTACACGATACACGCCTTAATAAACTAAAAAGATAAAATAAAAGCTATCTTTAGAAGTTATAAATACTTTACTAGACAAATAAGAGTAGTATTTAGAGATATAGACATTACCTAATAGGCTAAGGAAAGGCTAGAAAAGCTTATATAAAATAAGAGTATTCTAGAATATATATTATAATTTAAATAACTATTGTAAAATACAGAATAGAATAAGTTAGCCTTAATATTATAATTTAAACAAAGACTAAACTTAAAAATCTAATATAAAATAATTTATATAGAAAAACTACAAATACTAGAAGCCCTAAAGTAATAGGTAATACAAATTAATAACAATCTTTAAGGATAGAAAAAGAACAAGTATAGGGGATCTACCTAGAACTATAACAAGGGAGACCCTATAGTCCTTAATACTAATAAGGATAAAAAGAAAAAGAAAAACAAAGACTTTACGTACTTTAACTATAGTAAGCTAGGCTACTACGTAAAGAACTACTAATTAAAATAAAAGAAAGATATAGTATATTATAAATATAGGAAACTAAGACACTTTATAAAAGACTATAGAAGTAAAGACCCTAAGAAAGATAAAAAAGCCTAGTTAAAGATAACTAAAGGTAGAAAAGAAGTACTAAAAGCATAGGCAAAACCTTAGGAAAAGGTAGCTAAGAGTAAAGAAGTATAACATATAATACTCTATTAGACCTTTTGTTATAATAACAACTACTATATATATCTTTCTAGTAAGTAAAGAGTAGTATAGTTCTTATAGAAGTATAAAGTAGCTATAACAAAAGAAAGAATAAAAGTGTAGCTAAAAAAGATAGTATACGAGATAAACCTACTAGTAAAAGATCTAAAAGGGGAAGAGCCCTAGACCCTATTAATCTAGGCTAAAGGACTAGCACTAGATAAAGAGACTACTATAGTTTCTTCTAAAGAACTATAAAGAAACAAGAGACGAGTTAATGTAAGAGATATAAAGTATACCTAGTTAAATATACATAGCTATAATAGCTATACAATAATAGATACGTTAGAATAAAATAAAAACTAGAAATTTGTTTAAAAATACTTACTAGTTATAAGTATAGAGGAAGCGTATAAAGACTAGAAAGATTATAATCCTAAAGTAATATATAGTTATAGTAGGAAGAATACTTATATAAAGAGAGTAGTAGTACTTCTTAAGAAAGACGTAATAGATTAACAAAGCCTATATACTATAAGTACTAGTAATATACTATATCCTAATAACTAAAAGACCTAGTATAAACAAATAGTAAGAAGGGGACGACAAGAGAATAGATCTAGAATATCTAGTACATCTAGAAATTGCATAAGTATTATGTTTAAACACATATTACTACTTATATAGAGAAGAGAAAGTATAGAACTATATATAGCTAAAAAGAAGACAAGACTATATAAGGGTAATCCTAAAAAAAGAAATTAAGAGTTAGGAAATAATCTAAATTCCTAACAAAGAATATATATTAATTAGACTAGAACTAAAGTTATTAAAGGAATACGTTAAAGAAAGGCTATAGTATAAGTGCACATACAATAAATATCTAAAACACGAAAATTACAAGCGTAAAATAGAGTAATAGCCCTAGAAAGATAGACAATTTAAAGAAAGGCTTAAGTAAGAAAAACTACAAGGTATAATAGGCTTACACGTTACAAAAGTAGGTATATACTAAGAAAAGAAAGTATAAGTTATAATTAATAGTAGAGCTACAAGGAACTTTATATCTAAGAAGTTTATAGAAAACTAAAGAATACGTTATATAATAAAGAAATACACTTAATAATTAAGTACAATTAAAAGAAAACTATTCTAGGAACTTATTAAGTTTAAGATAGTGCTCTTAATACTAAAGTTAGAAAGACTAGAAATTAAGAATATAGTTATAGATATAACAACAATTAATAATAAACAAGATATAATATTAGGTATACTATAGTTATAGATAACTAACCTAAAGATTAATTAGAGAATAAAGAAAATTAGCTACTCTAAGAAGGATATATTAAAAGCTAATATAACTATATATAAAAGATAATTCTTAGAGGAATATAAAAAGTAGGAAAAATATCTTACTAAACTAGATAATTACCTTCTAGAATATTAACTATAGGATTTAGCGATAGAACTAGAAGAAAGAAAAAACGTAGGATAGAGCCTAGTTTATAGGAAAATAGAAGAAGAGTCTAAGATTAAACGAGCGTTTATATAAAATATAGTTAAGAAAGGATAGATATAAGAATCTAAACCCTTAGTAGTATATAGACTTATATTTATAGACAAAAAAGAGATAGATAAGAAATAGCTCTACGTAGACTTTAAGAAAACAAACTTAATTACAAACAAGAACTAGTACCTCTTACTACGTATAGATAAGATATAAGATAGACTACAAAAAGCTTAAATCTTTACTAAACTAGATATCTAAAACGCCTACTACTAGATTAGAATTAAGAAAAGAGATAAATAGAAAACTATATTTAGAATACAATATAGACTATATAAATACTTAGTTATACTATTTAGACTTATAAACGCACTAGTAGCGTTCTAAGAAAGAATTAATATAATACTAAGAGAATACTTAGACGTATTTACATTTATATACCTAGATAACATCCTTATATTCTTAGAAATAGAGGAAGAATAAGTATAATATATATACAAAGTACTAGAAAAGCTAGTAGAAAATAAACTATTTCTTAAGATAAGGAAGTACGAATTCTATATAAAAGAAATAGACTTCCTTAGATTTATTATAGAACTAGGAAAAATTAGGATTAACTTAAACAAGATTAAAGTAATCTAGGAATAGCTAATACCTAAGAACTTACAAGAAGTATAACAATTCTATAAACTAGTAAACTTCTATAGAAAGTTAATAGTTAATTAGTTAGATCTAATAGAACTACTAATAAACCTTATAAAGAAAGACACGCTATTTAAATAGACTAAGGAATACGAAGAAGTATTTAGCTAAATTAAATAGAGATTTATAGAAAACCTAGTTATAAGAATATATAACCTAGACCTACTAGTAATAGTAAAAATAGATACATCTAATTTAGTTTATAAGATAGTACTAATACAAGAAGACTAAGATATAAAATAAGAATACTTAGTTAAGTACTTTTCTAAGAAAATAAAGCTAGTAGAGCTTAACTACCTAATCTATAACAAAGAGATGCTAGTAATCTATAAAGTATTTAAGTAATAGAGAGTATACCTATAAAGAGTAAAGTACTAAACAAAAGTCTATATAAACTATAAGAATCTTATAGGATTTATAATAAATAAAGACTTATTATAGTACTATATAAGATAGTAGGAGTTTTTATTAATATTTAATATAGAAATAATATATGCTAAGGTTAAAGATAACTAATTTATAGACGCCCTAAGTAGAAGACTAGACCTATAAGAAGAAGTAAACGCTACTAGTATAGTTCTAGTTAAGAATAAAGAAGGACACCTAGTCCTAAATATACCTAAAATAGCTACAACACTTAAGAGAAAGAGTAGTAAACTAGATAAATAGATTTAGGAAGAAATAGAAAAAGTCTCTAAAGAAATAAAGAAGCTTAAAATTTAAGAAGAAAATATAGAAGCTTATAGAAGAATATATATTCTAAAGAAAATATAGAAAGAGTTTATATAATAATTCTATAAACTACTAGTATATAGATACTAAGGTATTAATAAAATATTAGATAGACTATTTAAGGATTTCTATATCCTAAGGGTAAGATAACTAGTAATAAAAGTACTACAAGATTATATAGAATACTATAAGAATAAGTATAATAGATACATACTATATAAGATACTATAACTAGTAAAGATACTAGAACAACTATAAAGAGTTATTATAATAGACTTTATTACAAAACTACTAAAGTCTAAGAATCTAATATTAGGAGTTAAGTATAATAGAATCTTAATAATAGTAGATAAGCTTATAAAGTACTTATACTTTAGACTATATAAGTAAAAAAGTAGGATAGAAGTTACTATATATTAGGTTCTAGGAACTATAATTATCTAATATAGTATTCTAGATAAGATTATTATAGATAGAGATATATAATTTATATTAAAACTATAGAGAATAATATTAGTATAATTAGGAATCTAGTATATAATATTAATAGTATATTACTTATAGATAGATAGATAATTAAAACGTATAAACTAGATAGTAGAATAGTACTTAAGATACTACCTTAACTACAACTAGAATAATTAGGTATAGCTACTACCTATAGTATAGCTAGTATATAATAGCGTAAAAAATATAGTAATAAGAATATTACCCTTCTTTGTAAACTATAGATTTAACCCTAATATATATAGAATACTAAGAACCTAAGTATCTTAGTCTCTAAAAGGAGAAAACCTTATAAATAGACTTAAAGAAATATATAATTAACTATAATAAGATATAAAATTCTTATAGGATTAAATAATAAAGTACTATAACAAGAAATACTAGGAAGGACTTTAATTTAGAGAGGGAGAAAAAGTATAGTTAGTATAAAGGAATATTAAGAGTAAGTAGCTAAGTTCTAAACTAGATTACGTTAAGATAGGACTATATAAGATTAAGAAGAAAGTTACACTAGTTATATTTAAATTAAAGCTACTAGACAAGATAAGGATATACCTAATATTCTATATATTACTACTAGAAAAGGCACTATAAGAAGTAGAACTACTAGTGTATAAAGTAAATACGTATAGAGAATAAGAAGATTAAGAAGTTAAAAAAATTCTATAGTACTAGTTCTATAATAAAAGAAACTCCTACCTAGTAAAATAGATAGGTATAGATAAGAAAAGGAAACTATAGAAAGAAATATAGAAACTAGAAGATAATCTTAATTACCCTAAGAAACTAGAGGAGTTCTAAAGTTAAAACTCTCTAGAACGCCTTATAGCGAACTAAGAAAACTAACAATACTACTACTAGATAGAGAGGCGATAGGAACGCCTAATATAATAGGAACTAGAGTAGCCTCTACTACGACGTCTAAATCTAATTTAGCCTCTAAAGTATAAGACTATTTAGACAACTTAGTATTATTATAAGCCTTTAGCTTATAAAGACGCTTAATATAAGAATAAAGCTTTACTAGCTTATAAAGAGTTTACTTATACTTAGCTTTAGCTATAGTAAGCTATAATAATAATTACTCTTAAGCTTTATTAACGGCTCGCCCTATATAACTTAGTAGAAAGAGACTATATAGAAATTAAACACTTATACTCTATAAGTAAAATTTTAGAAGAAATATATTTATACTAAATATTAGCAAGAATAAACTTATTGTAGTATTTACTATTATTTAAAGATATAAGGTAAGAAAGGCCTAGTTCTACGTAATAATAACAAGAAAATATTTTAACTCTATTACAAATAATATAAGCTACAAGAAGAAGTTTATTATACTAGGAATAATATAGTATAGAGAGTAATAAATAACTAGAAATTAATAAAAAAATAGGACTAATAACCTTAGCCCTAGTATAAAGAAATAAGAGGCTACGTAAAAGAGAGAATAGTGTTATAGTAGTAATAAGAGAAGATAAGATAGAACTAATTAGTCTACGCTTAGCTACTAACAAAGTATAAGATAAGTAGGGTAATAACCTATAAGATAATAAAATTAATTAGGAAACTAACTATAATAAAGATACGTAATAAATTTATAAATTTATAATCTTAGTAAATATAAAGTTATAAAGTTATTATATAATAAATTTATAAATTTATAA
>JALNQF010000351.1:0-41806 GCA_028456385.1 Ophiosphaerella korrae | reverse complement strand
TTACGTACTTAGCTTTATACTTTATATTTACTAAGATTATAAATTATAAATTTATTACGTATCTCTATTATAGTTAGTTTCTTAATTAAGTTTATTACCCTATAAGTTATATATATTGTTATTATCTATAGTAGAGCTAATTAGTTTAAATTAGTTTTCTCTTATTATAGCTATAACACTATTCCTCTCTTTAGGTAGGTTCTTATTCCTCTACTCTAGGCCTAAGGTTATTAGTTTAGTTTCTTTGTTTATTTCTAATTCCTTATTATTCTCTATATCTTCTTATTCTAATTATAATAAACTCTTTCTTATTACTTGTATTACTTGTAATAAGGTTAAAATATTTCTATACGCTTATTGTACTTAATTAAAGCTTACTTATCTTATATCCTTAAATAATAGTAAACACTATAATAAGTATATTCTTACTAATATTTAGTATAAGTATACTCTATTAGGTATCTCTCTTATAGAGTATAAGTATTTAATCTCTATATAATCTCTTCTTACTAAATTATATAGAGTAAGCTATTAACTAAGCTTAAGAGATACTATTATTATAGCTTATAAAGGCTAAAGCTAAGTATAAGCTAACTTTTTATAAGCTAGTAGATCTTTATTCTTATATTAAGTGTCTTTATAAGATAAAGGCTTATAATAATACTAAATTATCTAAATAGTCTTATACCTTAGAAGCTAAAATAGACCTTAAGGACGTAGTAGAGGCTACTCTAGCTCCTATTATATTAGGCGTTCCTAGCGTCTCTCTATTTATTACTAGTAGTACTAATTTTCTTAGTTTACTATAAAGTACTCTAGAAAGTTTTAATTTTAGAACTCTTCTAGTTTCTTAGAGTAGTTAAAGTTATCTTCTAGTTCCTATATTTCTTCCTATAGTTACTCTTTCTTATCTATACTTATCTATTTTACTAAGTAATAGTTACTACTATTATAAAATTATTATACTAGGATTTCTTTAACTTCTTATTCTTCTTATTCTCTATACGTATCTACTTTGTATACTAGTAGTTCTACGTCTTATAATACTATCTTAAGTAGTACTACGTAAAAAGTTAGGTATATCCTTATCTTATTTAGTAGCCTTAATTTAAATATAACTAGCGTAACTTTTTTCTTAATTTTATATAGTCTTATTTTAACGTAGTCTAGTTTTAAATTTAGTTTTTTACTTTTTACGTTTTTCTTAACTAACTATACTTTTTTTCCCTCTCTAAATTAGGGTCCCTTTTTATACTTTTTATTATAATACTTTACTATTTAATTATATAGGAATTCTATATCCTATCTTAGTTAATTATATATTTCTTTTAGTCTATTTATAAAGTTTTCTCTTTATAAAGTCTAAGATTTTATATCTCTTAGTATTTAATATATATTAGAGTTAAATCTATAGTTTATAAAAAAAAGTAATACTTTTATTACTATATTCTTTACGCTATTGTATACTAACTATACTATAGGTAGTAACTATACCTAATTATTCTAGTTATAGTTAAGGTAGTATCTTAGATACTATTCTACTATCTAATTTATTTATTCTAATTATTTATCTATTTATAGATAATATACTATTAATATAGTGTATTATATTCCTAATTATACTATTATTATTTTCTATAGCTTTAATATAAATTATACATCTTTATCTATAATAATTTTATCTAGAGTACTATACTAGCTAATTATAGTTACTAAAACCTAGTATATAGTAACTTCTATCTTACTTTTCTCTTTATATAGTCTAAAGTATATATACTTTATAAGCTTATCTACTAATATAAGGATTCTATTATACTTAACTCTTAATATTAGATCTTTTAACTTAGGTAATTTTGTAATAAAGTCTATTATTATTATTCTCTAAAGTTACTCTAGTACTTTAACTAGTTATAGTATCTTATATAGTACGTATTTATTGTATTTATTTTTATAGTATTCTATATAGTCTTATAGTACTTCTTTTACTAGTTATCTTACTTTTAAGATATAGTAATCTCTTAAGAGTCTATTTAGTATTTTCTTAATTCTCTAGTATCTATATACTAGTAGTTTATAGAATTATTGTATAAATTCTCTCTATATTTTTCCTAGAATATATATTCTTCTATAGGCTTATATAAATCCTTCTTAGATTTCTAGCTTTTCTATTTCCTTAGATACTTCTTATGTTATTTTCTAAATCTATTTATCTAGCTTGCTACTTGTTCTTTTAAGTATAGTAGCTATTCTAGGTATATTTAAGACTAAATATCCTTTTTTATTTTTTACTAGAACTATACTAGTTATATTTACTTCTTTTTATAAGTTTAGTCTTTTACTAAAGGCGTTTACTAATTAGTTATCTTTTCCTTTTATATATATAATTTCTAAGTTAAATATTAATAGGAATTTCTACTATCTTATATATTATTAAGATAGTTCTTTATTTATTATAAATCTTATAAGATTCTTATAGTCTATATAAACCTTTATTTAATACTTTACTCTTTATAAGTATACTTTCTATTATTTAAATACTTTATAGATTACTAGTATCTCTTTATTATAGATTAGGTAGTTAAGTTCTACTAGCTTTATCTTCTTAGAGAAGTATTTAACTAAGTATTTTTATTTAGTCTTTAGATCTTCCTATATTAGTACTATTCTATAGACTAAGTTAGATACGTCTATTTTTACTATTACTAGTAGGTCTAGGTTATATATTCTAATAACTAGATTTTCTATAAACTTTCTTTTAATTATTTTAAATACTTTATTACATTCTTTTATCTATTTAAATAGCGTATCTTTCTTTATAAGTCTTATTATTAGTTCTATATCTTTAAACTATCTTAGTATTAATTTTCTATAAAAGTTTGCTAGTCTATAGAATTATTATACCTCTTTTAGGTTTTTAGGTATTAGCTATTCGTTAATTAACTTAATCTTTCCTAAATTAATCTTAATCTTTCCTAGTTCTATAATAAATCTAAGGAAGTCTATTTTCTTTATATAGAACTTGTATTTTCTTATTTTAAGAAATAATTTATTTTCTACTAGTTTTTCTAGTACTTTGTATATATACTATATATATTCTTCCTCTATTTCTAAAAATATAAAGATGTTATCTAAATATATAAATATAAATATATCTAGGTACTCTTTTAGTACTATATTAATTCTTTCTTAAAATACTACTAGTATATTTATTAGTCTAAAAGGTATAACTAAGTATTTATATAGTCTCTATTATGTTTAGAATACTATTTTCTACTTATTACTTCTTTTAATTCTAATTTAGTAGTAGGCGTTTTAGATATCTAACTTTATAAAGATTATTACTCTTTATAATTTATTTTGTATTTTATCTATTTATAGTAAGAGGTATTAGTTTTTATTTATAACTATATTAGTTTTCTTAAAGTCTATATAAGGTCTCTTATTACTTATTTTTTTTTTATCTATAAATATAAGTCTATATACTACTAAGGATTTAGATTCTTTTATCTATCTTTTTTTTATCGCGTTCTATATAAATACTTACTTAATTTTAGATTCTTTTTCTATTTTTTAGTAGACTAAGCTCTATTTTATATCTTTTCCTTCTTCTATTTCTATTACTAAGTCCTATAGCTAATATTCTAGAAGGTAGTCTTTAGGTTCTATAAGCTATTTTTCCTATTTCTTATATTCTTCTAGGAATTCTCCTTTATAGGTGTTTATATTAGCCTTTAATATATTTATTTTATAGTAGTTAATCTTTTCTATCCTCTAATTAATATATAGGTTAGTTATCTATAACTATAGTATTCTTAATATTATATCTTGTTTATTATTAATTATTATTATATCTATAACTATATTATTAATCTTTATTCTTTTTAGTTTAAGCGTAGAGAGAACTATCTTAAACCTAATAGGTTCCTAGAATAGTTTTCCTTTAATTATACTTAGCTATTAAGGGTATTTCTTAATTATATAACGTATTCCTTATATTTCTATAAACTTCTTTAATATAAAGTTCTTTATAGCTCTACTATCTATTATTAATTTTACTTTCCTTTCTTAGTATATACTTATTTTTATAATATATAAGCTTCTTATACCTTCTAGCTATTCTTACTTTAGTAGTTTTATAAATTATCTATTTTTCTAAAGCTATAGCCTTACTTTAAGTTTATATTCTTTATATTTTAGATATTTATTATACTTATATTTATACTATAGTCTTCCTTAGACGTATTTCTTAGATAGTTTTAGTCTAGGCCTTACTACTACTATAGTAGAGTATTATAAAAAAAGGAATAGTAAAAAGGAAGTAAGTAGTTACTAGAGAAATACAAGTACTAAGGGCTTATAAGGAGGCGAACTATTAAAGAGGAAAGGAAAGAGAAAGTAGCTAATAAGCTCTTAGGTTATAGGATATAATCTATAGAAGTGTAAACAACGTTTAGAACTAGTTTAGCTAATAAAGTCTAAGTTCCTTAAGACTAATAAGCTCTTAGGCCCTAGATCTATATTAGGTATATAACTCTACAACACTACGTAACTTTCTTTAGGTATTATTTCTTATCCTTAGATATTCTTTACTAGAATTACTCTTATATAATTATAGCCTCTTTATCTTAAAGGCTATATACTATTATTTACTTTAGAGTTCTTATATATAATATAATTCTTATCTAGGTATAATATCTATAATACTTTAAAATATATTAGATGTTTTAGGTCTATTATTTTGTTGTCCCCTTCCTAGTATTTATCTTTTTTAGGTATATCTATAGTTAGAATATAGTATACTACTAGTATTCTTAGTATATAGGCTTTATTAATCTATTACGTTCTTCTTATAAGAAATTACTATTCTTTTTATATAGGTATTCTTCTTACTATAACTATATATTACTTTATTTATTTTTAAAATAGTATAAACTTTATATTCTTAGAGTTACGTTCTTTCTAGTCTTTGTACGCTTCTTCTATACTTATAACTAGTAAGTATTTCTAAATAAATTTCTATTCTTTATTTTATTCTTCTATATCTATTATTATATAGCTATTATAGCTATATATATCTAGCTAGGTATACTTTATACTTTATATACTAACTTACTTCTTACTTTCTTATAGTTTTTTAGAGAAAGCTATAGTAGTCTCTTTATCTAGTACTAGTCCTTTAGCTTAAATTAATAGAATCTAGGGCTTTTCTCCTTTTAAGTCTTCTATTAGTAGGTCTATTATATATACTATTTCTTCTAGCTACGCTTTTATTTTTTTTTTATTACTACTACTCTATTCTTCTATAGGAACTATCTTACTCTCTCTTTACTAGAATAGTATATATAGTAGTTATCTTTATAATAAAAGGTCTAATAGAGTATTACGTATTATAATTCTTTACTTCTTACTACCTTCTCTTAAAGTTTAGCTTATACTTATAGTACTTCTTTCTTCTTTTTAGTTATCTTTAACTATATTTCTTTCTTTAAGTTTTTACTTTTATAGTCTCTTATAAAGTATCTTAGTTTTCTATATTTATAATATACTATATCCCTTTTTTTTTATAATTAGTAGTCTTTTACGTAGTAGCCTTTCTTACTATAGTTAAAGTATATAAAGTCTTTATTCTTCTTTTTCTTTCTATCCTTGTTAGCGTTAAGGATTATAGAGTCTCTAACGTCCTAATTTTTAGGTTAGCTACTATACTTATTCTTCTTCTATTCTTAAAGGTTATTATTAATTTATATTACTTGTTATTTTAGAACTTCTAATATCCTAGGTTTCTCTATATAGATTATCTTATATTAGATTTTCTTATTTAATTCTTATTTAAATTATAATATTAAAGCTAATTTATTTTACTCTATATTTTGTAATAGTTATTTAAACTATAATACGTACTCTAGTATACTTTTTTATTATATAAGTCTTTTAAGTTTTTCTTTAGCTTATTAGGTAATATTTATATCTCTAAATACTACTTTTATTTGCTTAGTAAAGTATTTATAACTTCTAAATATAGCTCTAGTTTTATCCTTTTATATTATTAGGGCGTATATTATATAATCTATTTAGTAAGGTTTAAACTATCTTATTATATCCTCTTTAAGGTGTATTCTAATATATATTACCTTCTTTTCTTTTATATTAAAGTATAGTACCTATATATCTATCTAGAGTTATACTAATACTATAAAAGGTCTTAGTCTTTCCTTTACTCTATTAAACTTCTTAAAGACAAGTATCTTAAGTAGTTTCTTTATTATACTTATCTTTAGTCTTTAAGTAATTAGTTCTATCTAGTTCTATCTTTTAATAATAGCTTTAATCTATACTTTATTTTACTTTACGTATTCTTATAGTTCTTTATTCTATATTTCTAAAGCGTTAATTACTATCTTTATATCTTCTTTCTCTAAGATTAGATTATTTATATAATCTTTAATCGTTTCCTATACTATACTATCTAATTTATAGCTACTCTTAGGTGCCTTAGTTATTTATTTAGTTAAACTTTCTACTATTATATTAGCTAGACTATACGCTACTTACGCTTTACTCCTCTTAATAACTAAATTAGTAAGGTATAAGGAGTGTACTTAGGGTTAACTTCCTAGTAACTTCTAGGTTATTAGTAGATTAAGAAGTAATAACAAAAGCCTATATTATAATTAAGTAATAACTATAAATAATAGTTAATTTGTGTATATAATGTTAAGTATTAGCGTTCTAGGTTAGAGATTAGATTACTAATACTATCCTAATAATACGCATTACTACTAACTATATACCTAGGCTTTTTAGCTAACTTTATACTTTGTATTTACTAAGATTACAAATTACAAATTTGTTACGTACTTAGCTTTATACTTTATATTTACTAAGATTATAAATTATAAATTTATTACGTATCCCTATTATAGTTAGTTTTCTAATTAAGTTTATTACTTTATAGGTTGTATATATTATTATTATTTATAGTAAAGCTAATTAGTTTAAATTAGTTTTCTCTTATTATAGCTATAATAAAAGTAGGCTTAGTATTCTAAACTTTTAAAATATAACTATATTAAGAAGAAGCTAGTAGTATACTAGTATTACTAATATTATTACTTAGTATCTACTTATTTAGCTTAAACTATACTCTAATATAGAGCTTCTATAAGCGTAACTTACGTTAGTATAAAACTATTATAGGTATAATAAGAGAAATTAAGATAGAACTAATTAGTCTTAACTTAAGTACTAATAAAGTATAAGATAAGTAGAGTAATAACCTAGATAAGAAAATAAACTATAACCTAAATACATAAGATATAAAGTATTCTATAAATATATATAATAGATTAAAGTAATCTATAAAGATTTATAATAGATTAGTAAGAATATATAAGTAGTAAGATATATATTATTAAGATAATATTAGTAATTTAATTATTAACTATAAGTAACAATATATTAATATTATAAGATATCTTTCTATTATTTATAGCCTATTACTTAATTATAATATAAGTTTTTATTATAAACTTCTAATCTACTAATACTTTAACTAAAGGTTACTTGTAGTTAATAATAGGTAACCCTATTATACCTTACTAATTTAGTTATTAAGAGAAGTAAAGTATAAGTAGTATATAGTCTAAGCTAATATAATAGTAGAAAGCTTAACTAAAAAGAGAAGTAAAGTTCTTCTAAGTAGTTAAAAGTTAGATAGAACTAACTAGGTAGTAGTTAAGATATACTTAAATAACCTAATTACTAAGAAAAAAGATATATAATTAATAATTAATACTTTAGAAATATAAAATAAAGAACTATAAAACTATATTAACTAGAATAAAACTTAAATTAAAGCTATTATAAAAGGATAAAATGTAATAGAATAAATTACTTAGAAATTAGAGATAAGTATACTAAAGAAACTACCTAAAATACGTATACTTAAAAAGTTTAATAAAATATAAAAGAAATTAAGACCTTTTATAAAAGTAGTATAACTTTAAATAGATATAAAAGTACTATACTTTAATAGTAAAGATAAGAAAGTAATATATATTAGAATATACTTTAAAGAAAATATAATAAGTTAGTTTAAACTTTACTAAATAGATTATATAATATACGCTCTAGTAGTATAAAAAGTTAAAATAAAAGCTATCTTTAGAAGTTATAAATACTTTATAATATAAATAAAAGTAGTATTTAGAATTATAGATATTACTTAATAAGCTAAAAAAAAGCTTAAGAGGCTAAAATAAAATAAAAGTATTCCTAAATATATATTATAGTTTAAATAATTATTATAAAATATAAAATAATATAAGCTATCTTTAAAATTATAATTTAAAAAAAGACTAAAATTAAAAATTTAATATATAATAATATATATAGAAAAACTAAAAATACTAAAAGCTTTAAAGTAATAAGTAATATAAATTAATAAAAACCTCTAAGAATAGAGAATAAATAAGTATAGAAAACACTCTAGAAACTATACTAGTAGAGACTCTAAAATCTTTAATATAAATAAAGATAAAAGAAAAAAAAAGAATAAAAACTTTATATACTTTAATTATAGTAAGAAAAGCTACTATATAAAAGATTATTAATTAAAGAAAAAAGATATAGTATATTATAAATATAGAAAACTAAGATACTTTATAAAAGACTATAGAAATAAAGACCTAAAGAAAGAAACCTATTTAAAGATAACTAAGAAAAGAAAGAAAAAAGTACTTAAAGTAAAAGCTAAGCCTTAAAAAAAAGTAAAAGTAAAGAATAATAGTATATAATACTTTACTAGATCTTTTATTATAATAATAACTACTATATATACTATTTAAGTAAATAAAAAGTAAGATAGTTCTTATATAAAAAATAGAAAGTAGTAGTAATAAAAGAAGAGTAAACTAAAGTATAGCTTAAAGAGATAACTTATATAATAAACTTAATAATAAAAGTTTTAGAAAGAGAAAAATCTTAGACTCTATTAATCTTTACTAAAAAACTAGTAGAAGATAAAGAGACTACTATAGTTACTTCTAAAAAATAAAGAAAAGATAAAAGTTAAGTTAGTATAAAAAGTATAGAGTATACCTAGTTAGATATATATAGCTATAATAACTATATAATAATAGATATAGTAAAATAAAATATAAAATAGTAGTTTATTTAAAAATACTTACTAGTTATAAGTATAGAGAAAGTATATAAAGATTAAAAAATATATAATCCTAAGAATATAAAGTTTATAGTATTCTAAAAATAAATAGAGTAATAGATAGTTATAGTAAAAAGAATACTTATATAAAGAAAATAGTAGTACTTTATAAAAAAGATATAATAGATTAATAAAGCCTATATACTAAGTATACTAGTAGTATACTATATCCTAATAAAAATAAGACTAAGTATAGATAGGTATAAAGAAAAAGATAATAAAGTAATAAACTAAGAGTATCTAGTATACTTTAAAATATTATAGTTATTATACTTAAATATAAGTTATATTATATATAGAGAATCTAAAGTAAGAAATTATATATAAATAATAAGAAGAAAAGGCTATAACTATATAAAAGTAATTCTAGTAAAAGATATTATAAAATAAAAAACTATAAAGATACTTAATAAAGAATATATAGTAGTAAAACCTAAAAAGAAGTTATTTAGAGAATATATTATAAGAAAACCTTAGTATAAATATACGTAAGAAAAGTATTTAAAATACAAGGCTATAAGTATAAAGTTAGGTAGTAGCTCTAACTAGATAGGAAATTTAAAAAATAGCCTAAGTAAAAATAGCTAGAAGGTATAATAGGCCTATATATTATAAAAACACGTACTTTTTAAAATATATATATATATATATAAATTATAATTAATAGTAAAGCTATAAAGAACTTTATATTAAAGAAGTTTATAAAAAACTAAAGAATATATTATATAATAAAGAAATACTCTTAATAATTAAGTATAATTAAAAGAAAACTATTCTAAGAACTTATAAAGTTTATGATAGTACTCTCTATACTAGAGCTAAAAAAGTTAAAGATTAAAAATATAATTATAGATATAATAATAATTAATAATAAATAAGATATAATTGTAGAAATACTATAGTTATAGATAGCTAATCTAAGAATTAATTAAAGAATAGAGAAAATTAGCTACTTTAAATAAGATATATATAAAGGAAAATTCCTAGATAAATATAAGAAGTAAGAAAAATAACTTATAGAACCTAAAGACTACTTTCTAGAGTACTAACTATAGAACTTAGTAATAAACCTAGAAGAAAGAAAAGATATAAGTTAGAGCTTAGTCTATAAAAAAACTAAGAAAGAGTTTAAAATTAAATAAGTATTTATTAAAAGTATAATAAAAAAAAGATAGATATAAGAGTCTAAATTATTAGTAGTATATAAACTTATATTTATAGATAAAAAAGAGATAGATAATAAAAAACTTTACGTAGAGTTTAGAAAAACTAACGTAATTTTAAATAAAAACTAATACTTTTTACTATAAATAAATAAAATATAAAATAAGTTATAAAAAGTAAATATCTTTTTAAAACTAAATATATAGAACGCCTATTATTAAATTAAGATTAAAAAAAGTAATAAATAAAAAATAGTATTTAGAATATAATATAAACTATTTAAATATATAGTTATACCTTTTAAACTAATAAATATACTAGTAGTATTTTAAAAAAGAATTAATATAGTACTAAGAGAGTACTTAGATATATTTATATTCTTAAAAATAAAAGATAAGTATATATAATATATATAGAAAGTACTAGAAAAGTATAATAGGTCTACTAAGGTTAACGTCCTAGTAACCTAAGAGTTATTAGTAGATTAAAAAGTAATAATAAAAGCTTGTGTTATAATTAGTAATAACTAATAATAATAGAAGATATTTTATAACTATCTTGTATTAGCGTTCTATAGTTAAAGGATTAGATTACTAATACTATCTTAATAATACGTATTACTACTAACTATATACCTAGGCTTTTTAGCTAGCTTTATACTTTATATTTACTAAAATTATAAATTATAAATTTATTACGTACTTAGCTTTATACTTTATATTTACTAAGATTATAAATTATAAATTTATTATATATTTCTATTATAGTTAGTCTCTTAGTTAAGTTTATTATTTTATAAGTTATACGTATTATAATTATCTATAGTAGGGCTAATTAGTTTAAGCTAGTTTTCCCTTATTATAACTATAATACTATTCTCCTCTTTAGGTAGTTCTTTATTTCTCTACCCTAGGCCTAAGGTTATTAGTCTAGTTTCTTTATTTATTTCTAATTCCTTATTATTCTTTATACCTTCTTATTCTAACTATAATAAACTCTTTTTTATTACTTACGTTACTTATAATAGAGTTAAAATATTTCTATATATTTATTATACTTAATTAAAGCTTACTTATCTTATATCTTTAAAAGATAGTAAATACTATAATAAGTATATTCTTACTAATATTTAGTATAAGTATACTCTTTTAGGTATTTCTCTTATAGAGTATAAGTATTTAAATTCTACGTAGTCTCTTCTTACTAAATTATATAAAGTAAGCTATTAACTAAGCTTAAGAAATACTATTATTATAGCTTATAGAAGCTAACGCTAAGTATAAGCTAACTTTTTATAAGCTAGTAGATCTTTATTCTTATATTAAGTATCTTTATAAAATAAAAGCTTATAATAACGCTAAATTATTTAAATAGTCTTATACCTTAGAGGCTAAGATAGACTTTAAGAACGTAGTAGAAGCTACTCTAGCTCCTATTATATTAGGCGTTCCTAATATCTCTTAATTTATTATTAGTAATACTAATTTTCTTAGTTTACTATAAAGCGCTATAGAGGGTTTTAATTTTAGAACTCTTTTAGTTTTTTAGAGTAGTTAAGGTTATCTTCTAGTTTCTATATTTCTTCTTATAGTTACCTTTTCTTATTTATACTTATTTATTTTACTAAGTAGTAGTTCCTACTATTATAGAACTAGTATACTAAGATTTCTTTAACTTTCTATTCTTCTTATTCTCTATATATATTTACTTTATATACTAGTAGGTCTACGTTTTATAGTACTAATTTTAGTAGTACTACGTAAAAGGTTAGGTATATCTTTATTTTATTTAGTAGCTTTAGTTTAAATATAACTAGTATAACTTTCTTCTCTACTTTATATAGTTTTATTTTAATATAGTTTAGTTTAAAGCTTAGTCTTTTACTCTTAATATTTTTCTATACTAACTATACTTTTTCTTTCTCTCTAAATTAGAGTTCTTCTTTATACTTCCTATTATAGTACTTAGCTATCTAATTATATAGGAATTCTACGTCTTATCTTAGTTAATTATATATATTTTTTAGTCTATTAGTAAAGTTTTCTCTTCTTAGAAACTATAATATCTAGTCTCTTAGTATCTAGTATATATTAGGGTTAAATCTATAGTTTATAAAAAAGAGTAATACTCTTATTACTATATTCTTTATACTATTATATACTAACTATACTATAAGTAGTAACTATACCTAGTTATTCTAGTTATAGTTAAAGTAGTATTTTAAGTACTATTCTACTATCTAGTTTATTTATTCTAATTACCTATCTATTTGTAAGTAATATATAGTAGATATTACGTATTATATTCCTAGTTATACTATTATTGTTTTCTATAGTTTTAATATAAATCTTATATTTTTATCTATAATAATTTTATCTAGTAGTTTATATTAACTAATTATAGTTCCTAGAACCTAATATATAGTAACTTCTATCCTACTTTTCTCTTTATATAGTCTAAAGTATAAATACTTTATAAGTTTATCTACTATTATTAAGATTCTATTATATTTAACTCTTAATATTAGGTCTTTTAACTTTAGTAGCTTTATAATAAAGTATATTATAATAACTCTTTATAGATATTCTAGTATTTCTACTAGTTATAATATCTTATATAGTATATACTTATTATACTTATTTTTTTAGTACTCTATATAGTCTTATAGTACTTTTATTACTAATTATCTTACCTTTAGAATATAGTAGTCTTATAGTAGCCTATCTAAGGTTTTATTAATTTCTTAGTATCTATATACTAGTAATTTATAGAATTATTATATAAATTCTCTTTAAATCTTTTTTAGAATATATATTTTTCTATAGGCTTGTATAAATCTTTTTTAGATTTCTAGTTTCTATATTTTTTTAGATACTTCTTACGTTATTTTCTAAATCTATTTATCTAGCTCGCTACTTGTTTTTTTAAGTATTATAGCTATTTTAAGTATATTTAAAACTAGGTATCTTTCTTTATTCTTTACTAGAACTATACTAGTAGTATTTATTTCTTTTTATAAGTCTAGTTTTTTACTAAGAGTATATATAAATTAATTATCTTTCCCTTTTATATATATAATTTCTATATTAAATATTAATAAGAAATCTTACTATCTTATATATTATTAAGATAGTTCTTTATTTATTATAAATCTTATAAGATTCTTATAGTCTATATAGACTTTTATCTAATACTTTACTCTTTATAGGTATACTCTCTATTATTTAAATACTTTATAGATTACTAGTATTTTTTTATTATAAATTAGGTAGTTAAGTTCTACTATTTTTATCTTCTTAGAGAAGTATTTAACTAAGTATTCTTTTTTAGTCTTTAGATCTTCCTATATTAGTACTATCTTATAAACTAAGTTAGATATATCTACTTTTACTATTACTAGTAAGTCTAGATTATATATTCTAATAACTAGGTTCTCTATAAACTTTCTCTTAATTATATTAAATACTTTATTATATTTCTTTATCTATTTAAATAGTATATCTTTCTTTATAAGTTTTATTATTAGTTCTATATCTTTAAACTATCTTACTATTAGTTTTTTATAAAAGTTTACTAGTCTATAAAATTATTATACTTCTTTTAGGTTCTTTAGTATTAGCTATTTGTTAATTAACTTAATTTTCTCTAAGTTAATCTTAATTTTTCTTAGTTCTATAATAAATCTAAAGAAGTCTATTTTTTTTATATAGAATTTATACTTTCTTATTTTAAGAAATAGTTTATTTTTTACTAGTCTCTCTAGAACCTTATATATATACTATATATATTCTTCCTCTATTTCTAAGAATATAAAAATATTATCTAAATATATAAATATAAATATATCTAAGTATTCTCTTAGTACTATATTAATTCTTTCTTAGAAGGCTACTAGTATATTTATTAAGCTAAATAGTATAACTATATATTTATATAGTCTATATTATATTCTAAATACTATTTTTTACTTATTACTTTTCTTAATTCTAATTTAGTAGTAGGCGTTTTAGATATCTAGTTTTATAAAGATCTTTACTTTTTATAGCTTATCTTATATTTTATTAATTTATAGTAAGGGGTATTAGTTCTTATTTATTATTACGTTAGTTTTTCTAAAATCTACGTAAAGTCTCTTATTACTTATCTTTTTCTTATCTATAAATATAAGTCTATATACTACTAAAGACTTAGATTCTTATATTTATCTTTTTCTTATTATATTTTTAATAAATACTTATTTAATCTTAGATTCTTCTTCTATCTTTCTATAAACTAGGATCTATCCTATATCTTTATCTTCTATTAGGTTTATTACTAAATCCTATAGCTAATATTCTAGAAGGTATTCTTTAGGCGCTATAATCTATTTTTCCTATTTTATATATTCTTTAGGGAATTCTCCTTTATATATACTTATATTAGCTTTTAATATTTCTTTAGAATACTTAATTTTTTCTATTCTCTAATTAATATTTAGGTTATTTATTTATAACTAGAGTATTTCTAGGATTATATCCTATTTATTATTAATTATTATTATATCTATAACTATATTTCTAATTATTATCCTTTCTAGTTCTAATATAGAGAGAACTCTCTTAAACCTAATAGGTTCCTAGAATAGTTTTCCTTTAATTATACTTAGCTATTTAGAGTATTTCTTTATTATATAATATATTCTTTATATTTCTATAAACTTCTTTAATATAAAGTTTCTTATAGCTCTACTATTAATTATTAATTATACTTTCCTTTTTTAGTATATACTTATTTTTATAATATATTAGCTTCTTATACCTTCTAGCTATTCTTACTTAAGTAATCTTATAAATTATCTATTCTTTTAAAGCTATAGCTTTACTTTAAGTTTATATTCTTTATATATTAGATCTTTATTTTACTTATATTTATACTATAGTCTTCTTTAGACGTATTTTTTAGATAGTTTTAGTCTAGGCCTTACTACTACGTAACTTTCTTTAGGTATTATTTCTTATCCTTAGATATCTTTTACTAGAATTACTCTTATATAATTATAGCCTTTTCTTCTTATAAGCTATATATTATTATTTACTTTAGAGTTTCTATATATAATATAATTCTTATCTAAGTATAATATCTATAATACTTTAAAATATATTAGATGTTTTAGGTCTATTATTTTATTATCTACTTTCTAGTATTTATCTTTTCTAGATATATCTATAGTTAGGATATAGTATACTACTAGTATTCTTAGTATATAAGCTTTATTAATTTATTATATTTTCTTTATAAAAAACTACTATTTTTTTTATATAAGTATTCTTCTTACTATAACTATATATTACTATTATAATACTAAGTAGTAGGTAAGCTATTATATTGCACGCGATTAGGCTAGGTAATATAAAGTAGTAGAATACATAACTATTTAGTAGTAAACGCTCTAGAGCGAACGCTTTAGAGTAAATACTCTAGAATAAGCGCTTAGGAGTAAACGCTCTAGAGTAAGCGCTTAGGAATAAACACTAGATAGTAAGTATATAGGAACGTTAATAGACCTTTATAGACTATTATATTTAATCTCTTCTTTACTTCTTATCTTAATAGAGTATTATAACTAATACTTTAATTAGATTCTAATCTACTTATTAATACTTATATACCTTGTAATACTCTAATAAGAGCTAACTATTAATTAAGTTAAGTAACCTTCTTATTTATTAACCTTACCTATCTTATAGAAGCCTACTTGCTCTTATTACTCTTACTTAGTTCTAAGGTCTTAATAATTACTTTATCTATTCTTAGAATAGTATAAACTTTATTTCTTTAGAATTATATTCTTTCTAGTCTTTATACGCTTTCTCTATACTTATAACTAGTTAGTATTTCTAAATAAACTTCTATTCTTTATTTTATTACTCTATATTTATTATTATATAGCTATTATAGCTATATATATCTAGCTAGGTATACTTTATACTTTTTATACTAACTTCTTTTTTACTTTTTTATAGTTCTTTAGAAGAAGCTATAGTAGTTTCTTTATCTTATACTAGTTCTTTAGCCTAGATTAATAGAATCTAGAGTTCTTTTCCTTCTAAATTTTCTATTAGTAAGTCTATTATATATACTATTTCTTTTAGCTATACTTTTATTTTTTCTTTTATTAGTACTACTTTATTCTTTTATAAGAAATATTTTACTCTCTATTTACTAAAAAAGTATATATAGTAGTTATCTTTATAATAAAAGGTCTAATAGAGTATTATATACTATAGTTCTTTAT
Source organism: Ophiosphaerella korrae (assembly GCA_028456385.1). Classification (NCBI taxonomy): domain Eukaryota; kingdom Fungi; phylum Ascomycota; class Dothideomycetes; order Pleosporales; family Phaeosphaeriaceae; genus Ophiosphaerella; species Ophiosphaerella korrae. Next base: position 25,145 of record JALNQF010000351.1, on the reverse strand, counting down.
TCTTAGCTACTTTTTTTTAAGGTTTAGCCTTTACTTTTAGTACTTCTTTCTTCTTAGTTATTTTTAACTCTATATCTTTATCTTTCTTATAGTTTTTACTTTTATAGTCTTTTATAAAGTATTTTAGTTTTCTATATTTATAGTATACTATATCCTTTTTCTTCTATAATTAGTAGTCTTTTACGTAGTAGCCCTTTTTATTATAGTTAAAGTATATAAAGTCTTTATTTTTCTTTTTCTTTTTATCTTTATTAGCGTTAAGGATTATAGGGTCTCTAATATCTTAATTCCTAGGTTAGCTACTATACTTATTTTTCTTCTATTCTTAAAGATTATTATTAATTTATATTACCTATTATTTTAGAGCTTCTAGTATCCTTAGTTTCTCTATATAGATTATCTTGTATTAGATTTTCTTATTTAGTTTTTATTTAAATTATAATATTAGAGCTAATTTATTTTATTCTATATTTTATAATAATTATTTAAATTATAATATATACTTAGAAATAATTTTTTATTATATAAGTCTTTTAAGTTTCTTTTTAGCTTATTAGGTAATATCTATAACTCTAAATACTACTCTTATTTATTTAGTAAAGTATTTATAACTTCTAAAAATAGTACTAGTATTATCTTTCTATATTATTAGCGCGTATATTATATAGTCTATCTAGTAAGGTTTATACTATCTTATTACGTCTTCTTTAAAGTATAGTCTAATATATATTACTTTTTTTTCTTTTATATTAAAGTATAGTACTTATATATCTATCTAGAGTTATACTAATACTATAAAAAGTCTTAGTTTTTCCTTTATTCTATTAAACTTATTAAAAACAAGTATCTTAAGTAGTTTCTTTATTACGCTTATTTCTTGTTATTAAGTAATTAATTCTATCTAGTTTTATCTTTTAATAATAGCTTTAATTTATACTTTATTCTATATTTCTAAAGTATTAATTACTATCTTTATATTTTTTTTTTCTAAGATTAGGTTATTTATATAGTTTCTAATTACCTTCTATACTATATTATCTAACTTATAACTACTTATAGGTGCCTTAGCTACTTTTTTAGTTAAACTTTCTACTATTATATTAGCTAGACTATATACTACTTTTACTATACTCTTCTTAATAACTAAATTAGTAAGGTGTAATAGGTTTACTAGAGTTAACGTCCTAGTAACCTAAGAGTTATTAGTAGATTAAGAGGTAATAATAAAAGCTTATATTATAATTAGTAATAACTAATAATAATAGAAGATATTTTATAACTATCTTGTATTAGCGTTCTATAGTTAAAGGATTAGATTACTAATACTATCTTAATAATACGTATTACTACTAACTATATACCTAGGCTCTTTAGCTAGCTTTATACTTTGTATTTACTAAGATCGCGAATTATAAATTTATTACGTACTTAGCTTTATACTTTATATTTAGTAAGATTATAAATTATAAATTTATTACGTATCTTTATTATAGTTAGTCTCCTAGTTAAGTTTATTATCTTATAAGTTATTCGTATTATTAATATCTATAGTAAAGCTAATTAGTTTAAGCTAGTTTTCCCTTATTATAACTATAATAAAAAGCTAGTAAAAAATAAACTATTTTTTAAAATAAGAAAATATAAGTTCTATATAAAAGAAATAGACTTCTTTTAATTTATTATTAAACTAAGAGAAATTAAAATAAACTTAGAAATAATTAAGTTAATTAAAGAATAGCTAATACTAAAAAATTTATAAGAAGTATAATAATTTTATAGATTAGTAAACTTTTATAAAAAACTAATAAGAAGATAGTCTAAATATATAAAGCTATTAACTAAACTTATAAAAAAATATATACTATTTAAATAGATTAAAGAATATAAAAAGTATTTAACTAGATTAAGAGAAAGTTTATAGAAAACCTAGTTATTAGAATATATAACTTAGAAATACTAGTAATAGTAAAAATAGATATATCTAATTTAGTCTAAAAGATAGTACTAATTTAAGAAGATCTAAGAACTAAGTAAAAAGACTTAGTTAAATATTTCTCTAAGAAGATAAAGCTAGTAGAGCTTAACTACCTAATCTATAATAAAGAGATACTAGTAATCTATAAAGTATTTAAATAGTAGAAAGTATATTTATAAAAAGTAAAGTATAAGATAAAAGTTTATATAAAATATAAAAATCTTATAGAATTTATAATAAATAAAGAACTATTATAATACTATACTAGATAGTAGGAATTCTTATTAATATTTAAATTTAAGGTTATATATATATAAAGAAAAGATAACTAGTTAGTAGATACTTTAAGTAAAAGACTAGATTTATTAAAAGAAGTAAATACTACTAGTATAGTTCTAATTAAAAATAAAAAAAAGAAACTTCGTTTTAAATAAACTTAAGATAGCTATAATACTTAAAAGAAAAAGTAATAAGCTAGATAAATAAATTTAAATAGAAATAATAAAAGCTTTTAAAGAAATAAAAAAACTAGAAATCTAAAATAGATTTATAAAAGCTTATAGAAAAATATATATTCTAGGTAAGATTTAAAAGGAATTTATATAATAATTCTATAAACTACTAGTATATAAATACTAAAGAATTAAGAAAATACTAGATAAGTTTTTAAGAGACTATTATATTCTAAAAGTAAAATATAACAAGCTACCTATTATTAACTATAAGCGCCTATCTAATAGAGTTAGTAGATTAGAAGTTAATAATAAAAGCTTAGAAGGTAATCTATAATAACTATAAACAATAGAAGATGTTTTTATAACTATCTTATATTAGCGTTCTATAGTTAAAGGATTAAATTACTAATACTATCCTAATAATGTATATATTATTAACTATATACTTATTCTAATCTATTTATATAATAGTATAGATTACTACTAATCTATACGTACGTAATTATAGATTACCTTAATCTATTTGTATATTATTATAGATTACCTTAATTTATTTATACGTAATTATAGATTACTACTATATATCCTAGTTGTAAGTAGTTTCCTAATTAAGGTTATTACCTTGCTCGTCTTATACTCTATTAGTATCTAAGTTAGGACTAATTAGCTCTATTTCGATTTCTCTTATTACGCCTATAATACTATCTCCTCTTCTAAGTAGGCCCTAGTTTATTTATCTTAGAGCTAAAGTTATTAATTTAGTTTCTTTATTAATATAGAGTTCTTTATCTTCTCTTATACCTACTAAGTCTACTCTTTATTATCTTTAATTAGTAGATTATATATTACGTTATAGTATTACTATATTTTTTTATTCTTATTACAAATCTTTAAATCTTCCTCTAGAGTATATCTTCTTAAAATATAGTAAGGCTTATAAAGTATATATTTATACTAATACTTATACGTCTTATACTCTTTCTAGTATCTCTCTTATAGAATATAAGTTAATAATACTTATTCTTACGTCTATACTTATTTATAATAGGGAGAGCTATTAACTATACTTAAGATAAACTATCTAAATAGATTACTAAAGCTAAAAAAGAACGTAATTAAATTCTAAGTATATAGGTAGAAAATTACGCTCGTTTAATTTATCTTTATAAGATAAAGGCTTTAAATAATAAGAAGTCTATTACGTAAGCTATCTTTATAGAGTCTAAGCTTAACTTTAAGGCTATAATTAAGGCTATTCTTACTATACTAAGCGCTCCTATTACCTCTCTATCTAGTAGTAGTAATATCAATTCTCTTAGTTTACTACTAGGCGTTCTAGAGAGTTTTAACTTTAGAAATCCTTTAGTTTCTTAAAGTAATTAAGATTATCTTCTAGTTCCTATATTTTCTCCTATAGTTGTCCTTTTTCGTCTATACCTATCTATTCTACTAAGTAGTAATTTCTTCTATTATAGAACTAGTATTATAGGATTTTCTTAACTTCTTATTCTTTCTATTCTCTATACGTGTCTACTTTATATACTAGTAGTTCTATATTCTATAGTACTTGTTCTAGTAAAGCTATATAGAATATTAAGTATATCTTTATCTTGTTTAGTAGCTTTAATCTAAATATAACTAGTGTAACTTCTTTCTTAATTTTATATAGTCTTATCTTAACATAGTCTAATTTTAAACTTAGGTGCTTACTCTTAATATTTTTTCGTACTAACTATACTTTTTCTCTCTCTCTAAATTAAAGTCTCTCTTTATACTTTTTATTATAGTACTTTACTATATAATTATATAAGAATTCTATATCTTATCTTAGTTAATTGTATATACTCTTAAGTCTATTAGCGAAGTTTTCTCTTCTTAGAGACTAAGATATCTAATTTCTTAGTATCTAGTATATATTAGGTTTAAATCTATAGTTTATAAAAAAAAGTAATACTCTTATTACTATATTCTTTGCGCTATTATATACTAACTATACTATAAGTAGTAGCTATACCTAGTTATTCTAGTTATAGTTAAGATAGTATCTTAAGTATTATTCTACTATCTAATTTATTTATTCTAATTATTTATCTATTTATAAAGAATATACTATAGATATTATATACTATATTCTTAATTACGCTACTATTATTCCTTATAGTTTTAATATAAATTATATATCTCTATTTATAATAATTTTGTCTAGTAGTCTATATTAACTAATTATAGTTCCTAGAACCTAGTATATAGTAACTTCTATCCTACTTTTCTCTTTATATAGTCTAAAGTATAAGTACTTTATAAGTTTATCTACTATTATTAAGATTCTATTATATTTAACTCTTAATATTAGATCTTTTAACTTAGGTAACTTTGTAATAAAGTCTATTATAATAACTCTCTATAGTTATTCTAGTACTTCTACTAGTTATAGTATTCTATATAGTATGTATCTATTGTATTTATTCTTATAGTATTCTATATAGTCTTGTAGTACTTCTATTACTAGTTATCTTACTTTTAGAATATAATAGTCTTGTAGTAGTCTATCTAATATTTTTTTAATACCTTAGTAACTATATACTAGTAATTTATAGAATTATTATATAAATTCTTTTTAAATCTTAATTAGAATATATATTCTTCTATAGGCTTATATAAATCTTTTTTAGATTTCTAGCTTCTCTATTTCTTTAGATACTTCTTACGTTATTTTCTAAATCTATTTATCTAGCTTACTACTTATTCTTTTAAGTATTGTAGCTATTTTAAGTATATTTAGAACTAAATATCCTTCTTTATTCTTAACTAGAACTATACTAGTAGCGCTTACTTCTTCTTATAAGTTTAGTCTTCTACTAAAGGTGTCTATAAATTAATTATCTTTCTCTTTTATATATATAATTTCTATATTAAATATTAATAGGAATTTCTACTATCTTATATAGCGTTGTATTAGTTTCTTATTTATTATAAATCCTATTAGGTTCTTATAGTCTATATAGACCTTTATCTAATACTTTACTCTTTATAAGTATACTCTCTACTATTTAAATACTTTGTAGATTACTAGTATTTTTTTATTATAGATAAAGTAGTTAAGTTCTACTATTTTTATCTTTTTAGAGGAGTATTTAACTAGGTATTCTTTTTAGGTTTCTAGGTCCTCTTGTATTAGTACTATTCTATAAGCTAAATTAGATATATCTATTTTTACTATTACTAGTAGGTCTAGATTATATATTCTAATAACTAGATTTTCTATAAACTTCTTTTTAATCTTATTAAATACCTTATTATATTCTTTTATCTATTTAAATAGCGTATCTTTCTTTATAAGTTTTGTTATTAGTTCTATATCTTTAAAATATCTTACTATTAACTTTTTACAAAAGTTAGCTAACCTATAAAATTATTATACTTCTTTTAGGTTTCTTAGTGTTAGCTATTTGTTAATTAATCTAATTTTTTCTAAGTTAATTTTAATTTTTCCTAGTTTAATAATAAATCTAAGGAAATCTATTTTCTTTATATAAAATTTGCATTTTCTTATTTTAAGAAATAATTTATTTTCTACTAGTTTTTCTAGTACCTTGTATATATATTATTTATATTCTTCTTCTATTTCTAAGAATATAAAGATATTGTCTAAGTATATAAATATAAATATATCTAAGTACTCTCTTAAGACTATATTAATCCTTTCTTAGAATACTGCTAGCGCATTTATTAAGCTAAATAGTATAACTAAATATTTATATAGTCTATACTATATTCTAAACGCTATTTTCTATTTATTACCTTTCTTAATTCTAATTTAGTAGTAAGCGTTTTAGATATCTAGTTTTATAAAGATTTTTACTCTTTATAATCTAGTTTATATTTTATCTATCTATAGTAGAAGTATTAGTTCTTGTTTATAATTATATTAGTTTTCTTAAAATCTACGTAAGGTCTCTTATTACTTATTCCTTTCTTATCTACGAATATAAGTCTATATACTACTAAGGATTTAGACTTTCTTATTTATCTTTTCTTTATTACGTTTTAGATAAATATTTGTTTAATTTTAGATTCTTCTTCTATCTTTTAATAGACTAGGCTCTATCCTATATTCTTACCTTCTTCTAGTTCTATTACTAAGTCCTATAGTTAATATTCTAGAAGGTAATCTTCTAGCTCTATAAGCTATTTTTCCTATTTCTTATATTTTTTAAAGAATTCTCTCTTATAGGTGTTTATATTAGCTTTTAGTATATTTATTCTATTATAGCTAATATATCCTATTCTCTAATTAATATATAGGTTAGTTATCTATAACTATAGTATACCTAATATTATATCTTATTTATTATTAATTGTTGTTATATCTATAACTATATTCTAGATTTCTAGTCCTTCTAACTTTAATATTAAGGGTACTGTCTTAAACCTAATAGGTTTCTAGAATAGTTTTCCTTTAATTATACTTAGTTATTAAGAGTATTTCTTTATAGTATACTTTATTCTTTATATTTCTATAAACTTCTTTAATATAAAGTTTCTTATAGCTCTACTATTAATTATTAATTATACTTTCTTTCTTTAGTATATACTTAGTTTTATAATATATAGGCTTCTTATACTTTCTAGCTTTTTTTACTTTAGTAATTTGTTAAACTATCTATCTTTTTAGAGCTATAGCCCTACTTTAAGTTTATATTCTTTATACTTTAGATATTTATTATTTGTATATTTGTACTATAGTCTTCTCTAGACGTATTTCTTAGTTAACTTAGATCTAGGTCTTACTACTAGGTATCTATCTTCTAGGATTATTTTTTATTCTTAGATACTTTCTACTATAATTACTCTTATATAATTATAGCTTTTTCTTCTTATAAGCTATATATTATTATTTGCTTTAGAGTTTCTATATATAATATAATTCTTATCTAGGTATAATATCTATAATACTTTAAAGTATACTAGATATTTTAGATCTATTATCTTATTATCTCTTTCTTAGTACTTACTTTTACTAAGTATATCTATTATTAGAATATAGTATACTACTAGTACTCTTAGTATATAAGCTTTATTAATCTATTACGTCTTTCTTATAAAGTACTACTACTCTTTTAGTATAGGTATTCTTCTTACTATAACTATATATTACTTTATCTATTTCTAAAATAGTATAAACTTAGTTTCTTTAGAATTACGTTCTTTTTAGTCTTTATACGCTTTCTTTATACTTATAACTATTAAGTATATCTAAATAAACTTCTATTCTTTATTTTATTCTTTTATTTCTATTATTATATAGCTATTATAGCTATATATTATTAGCTAGGTATACTCTATACTTTTTATACTAACTTATCTCTTACTTTCTTATAGTCCTTTAGAGGTAGTTATAGTAGTCTCTTTATCTAGTGTTAGTCTTTTAGCCTAGATTAATAGTACTAGGGGCTCTTCTCTTTCTAAATCTTCTATTAGTAAGTCTATTACTTAGGCTATTTCTTCTAGCTAAGCTTTTATTCTACTTTCTTTTATTATAGCTACTCTATATCTCTATTTTTATAAGAACTATACTACTCTCTATTTACTAGAAAGATATATATAGTAGTTATTATTATAATAAAAAGTTTAATAGAGTATTATGTATTATACTTCTTTACTTCTAGCTACTTTCTTTTAAGGTTTAGCTTATACTTATTATACTTCTTTCTTCTTTTTAGTTATCTTTAACTAAGTTTCTTTCTTCAGGTCTTTACTTTTATAGTCTTTTATAAAGTATCTTAGTTTCCTATATTTATAGTATACTATATCTTTCTTTAACTTAGATCTTTAGTTCTTTACGTAGTAGCCTAGTTTACTATAGTTAAAGTACGTAAAGTCTTTATTCTTCTTCTTTTTCTTATCTTTATTAGCGTTAAAGACTATAAGGTCTCCCTTATTATAGTTCTAGGTATAACCTCTATATTTATTCTTTTTCTATTCTTAAAGATTGTTATTAATTTATATTACTTACTACTTTAGGGCTTCTAGTATCCTTAGGTTTTCTATATATATTATCTTGTATTAGATCTTAGAGTTAAGTCCTTGTTTAAATTATAATATTAAGGCTAACTCGTTCTATTCTATATTCTATAATAGTTATTTAAACTATAATATATACTTTAGAATACTCTAGTTCTATATAAGCTTCTCTAGCTACTCTTTAGCTTATTAGGTAATATCTATATCTCTAAACACTACTCTTATTTATTTAGTAAAGTATTTATAACTTCTAAAAATAGCTCTAGTTTTATCTTTCTAGGTTATTAGTAAATATATTATATAATCTATCTAGTATAGTTTATACTATCTTATTACGTCTTCTTTAAGGTGTAATCTAATATATATTACCTTTTTTTCTTCTATATTAAAGTGTAGTACTTGTATATCTATTTAGAGTTATACTAATATAATAAAGGGTCTTAATTTCTCTCTTATTCTATTAAACTTCTTAAAAATAGGTATCTTTAGTAGTTTCTTTGTTGCACTTATCTCTAATCTTTAAGTAATTAGTTCTATCTAGTTCTATTCTTAGATAATAGCTTTAATTTATACCTTATTTTATTTCGCGTAATCTTAAAGCTCTTTGTTCTATATCTCTAAAGTGTTAATTACTATTTTTATATCTTCTTTATTATTAATTAGTTAATTAAAGTAACTTTTAATTGTTTCCTATATAGTGCTATCTATTTTAGGACTACTCTTAAGGGCTTTACTTAATTATTTTGTTAAACTTTCTACTATCGTATTAGCTAGACTATACGCTACTTACGCTTTACTTCTTGTAATAACTAAATTAGTAAAGTATAATAGGCTACCTATTATTAACTATAAGCGCCTATCTAATAAAGTTAGTAAATTAAAAGTTAATAGTAAAAGCTTAGAGAGTAATCTATAATTACTATAAATAATAGAAAATATTTTTATAACTATCTTATATTAGTATTTTGTAGTTAAAGGATTAAATTACTAATACTATCCTAATAATACGTATATTATTAACTATATACTTATTCTAATCTATTTATATAATAGTATAGATTACTACTAATCTATATATACGTAATTATAGATTACCTTAATCTATTTACACGTAATTATAGATTACTACTACGTGTCCTAGTTGTAAGTAGTTTCTTAATCGAGGTTTTTACCCTGCTTGTCCTATACTCTATTAGTATCTAAGTTAAGACTAATTAGCTCTATCTCGATTTCTCTTATTACGCCTATAATATAAAATAACTAGTAAAAAAAGTACTATAAGATTATATAGAGTATTATAAAAATAATTATAAGAGATATATACTATATAGAAAAGTATAACTAGTTAAAGTATAAAAGTACTTTTAAAAAGTTATTATAATAGACTTTATTATAAAGTTACTTAAGTTAAAAGACTTAATATTAGGAGTTAAGTATAATAAAATTTTAATAATAGTAGATAAGCTTATAAAGTACTTATACTTTAGACTATATAAAAAAAGAAGTAAGATAGAAGTTACTATATATTAGGTTCTAGAGACTATAGTTAGCTAATATAGTATTCTAAATAAGATTATTATAGATAAAGATATATAATTTATATTAAAACTATTAAGAATAATAATAGTATATTTAGGAATATAATTTTAAATATTAATAGCTTATTATCTATAAATAGATAAGTAATTAGAATATATAAACTAGATAGTAGAATAGTACTTAAGATACTACTTTAACTATAACTAAAATAATAAGGTATAGTTACTACCTATAGTATAATTTGTATATAATAGTATAAAGAATATAGTAATAAAAGTATTACCTTTTTTTATAAACTATAAATTTAACCCTAATAGATACTAAATACTAAGAGATATAAAGTTTTAAACTCTAAAAAGAGAAAACTTTATAAATAAAATAAAAGAAATATATAACTAACTAAAATAAGATATAAAATTCCTATATAATTATATAGTAAAGTACTATAATAAGAAATATAAAAAGAGACTCTAATTTAAAGAAATAAAAAAAGTATAGTTAGTTTAAAAAATTTTTAAAAGTAAATAATCTAGTTTAAAACTAAATTACTTAAAAATAAGACTAGATAAAATTAAGAAGAAAGTTATACTAGTTATATTTAGATTAAAGCTACTAAGTAAAATAAAAATATATCTAACCTTTTATATAGTACTACTTAAGATAGTACTATAAAATATAGAACTACTAGTATATAAAGTAGATATATATAAAGAATAAAAAAAATAAGAAGTTAAAGAAATTTTATAATACTAGTTTTATAATAGAAAAAACTATTACTTAATAAAATAGATAAGTATAGATAAAAAAAGGTAACTATAAGAAAATATATAGAAACTAGAAGATAATCTTAACTACTTTAAGAAACTAGAGAAGTTCTAAAGTTAAAACCTTTTAAGCTACTTAGTAGTAAATAGAAAAGACTTATACTATTAGTAATAGGTAGAAAGGCGTTAGATACGCTTAATATAGTAAGAGCTAGAGTAGCCTCTACTATAGCTTTAAAGTTAAGCTTAGATTCTAAGAAAATAGCGTATATAATAAACTTCTAATTATTTTAAGCTTTTATCTTATAGAGATAAACTAAATAAGTATAATTTTCTACTTATATACTTAGAATCTAATTATATTTCTTTTTAGCTTCTATAATCTATTTAGATAGTTTATCTTAAGTATAGTTAATAGCTTTCTTTATTATAAATAAGTATAGATATAAGAATAAGTATTTTAAACCTATAATCTACTAGAAATATACTTAATAGGTTATAAAATAAATAAGTATTAGTATAGAAATATACTTTATAAGCTTTACTTTACTTTAAAAAAAGATAAACTAATAAAGAGTTTAAAAACTTATAAGAAAAATAAAGAAATAATATAATATTATAGTATAATATATAATCTACTAACTAAAGATTATAAAGAGTAAACTTAGTAAGTATAAGAAAAAGAGATAAAGAACTCTATATTAATAAAAAAACTAGAATAATAACTTTAGCTCTAAAATAAGAAAATAAAAACTTACTTAAAAAAAAAGATAGTATAGTAAAGTATTATAAAGAAAAGAATAGTAAAAAAGAAGGTAAGTAGTTACTAAGAAAATATAAGTACTAAGAGCTTATAAGAAAGTAAACTATTAAAGAGAAAAGAAAGGAAAGAGTAGCTAATAGGCTTTTAAGTTATAAGATATAACCTATAGAAAGGTAAATAATATTTAGAGTTAGTTTAGCTAATAAAGTTTAAGATTCCTAAGACTAATAAGCTCTTAGGCCCTAAATCTATATTAAGTATATAACCCTATAATAAATAGCAACTAACGTAAAACTTAAACTTATAACCTTAGCTTTAGGAGCGCTAGCTTACGCACTATTATATAAGGTATAGGAATAGATATAGAAATAGATAGGTATAGGAATAGATACAAGAATAGATAGGTATAAGAATAGGTATAGAAATAGGTATAGGAATAAGTATATATATAAAACTAAGGATAAGCTAACTTATTTTAAATAAGAATAGGTATAGTATAAGTATAAGTATAAAAATAGGAATACGCTATAAATATATAGAGCCTAAGACCTAAAAGGCTATAGGTAGTATAAAAGGTAGGTAGTATAACTAGCTAAAAATAAAGAAGCTAATAAAAAATATTAGAAAAGCTCTTAATAAGCTCTTAGGTACTTAATAAATAGCTAGTAGAAGTATAGATAATAGAAACGTTAAAATAGAAAAATAACTAGTAAGAAAATAGTAAGGATAGAATAGAATAACAAGTAGTATAGTAAGAAGAAATAGCCTAGTAGTAGTAAGTAGTATACTATAATTATAGATAAATAACGTATAAAGAGAGAAGTAAAAGAAAGAATATTATAAAGTAATTCTAAGCTATAAGATCTAACCTATTATCTAATAAAGAGACTATACTAAAGCTATCTCTTTACTAGCTAAGAACTTCCTTATATAACTTAGGACTCCTAAACCTAATACTTAAAAGACTATAGGATACACCTAAAAGAATTAGTATACTAATAATAGATAATAGCTCTACTATCCTAAATACACCCTAACTAATAATTAAAATATCTTTAGAGATATTTAGCTAGCTTATAGTAGCTATTAAAATAATAGTAGTATTATAGGTATTACTAGGGTCGACTTCCTAATACCTAAAGTTATTAGTAGATTATAAGTTAATAATAAAAGTTTATATTATAATCTATAATAGGCTTTTAATAATAGAAGATATTTTATAACTATTTTAGTATTATTACTTGTAGTTAATAATTAAATTACTAATAGTATCCTAATAATACTTATTACTACTAACTATATACTTATACTTCTTAGCTAGCTTTATACTTCGTGTTTACTAAGATTATAAATTATAAATTTATTACGTATATAAATTTATACTTTACGTTTACTAAGATTATAAATTATAAATTTATTACGTATATAAATTTATACTTTACGTTTACTAAGATTATAAATTATAAATTTATTATATATCCTTATTATAGTTAGTTTCCTAATTAAGTTTATTACCCTATAGGTTATATATATTATTGTTATCTATAGTAAAGCTAATTAGCTCTAGTTAGCTTTCTCTTATTATAGCTATAATACTATCTCCTCTTCTAAATAGGTTCTTGTTCTTTTATCCTAGAGCTAAGGTTATTAGTCTAGTTTCTTTATTTATTTCTAATTTATCGTTCTCTATATCTTCTTACTCCTAATATAATAAACTTCTTCTTATTACTTAGGTTACTTATAACAAGGTTAAAATATTTCTTTATACTTATTATACTTAGTTAAAGCTTACTTATCTTATATCTTTAAAGAATAGTAAGTACTATAATAAGTATATTCTTACTAATATTTAATATAAGTATATACCCTCTAGTATTTCTCTTATAGAGTATAGATACTTAATTTCTATCTAGTCTCTTTATACTAAATTATATAGGGTAAGCTATTAACTAAGCTTAAGAGATACTATTATTATAGCTTATAGAGGCTAAAGCTAAGTATAAGCTAACTCTTTATAAGCTAGTAAATCTTTATTCTTATATTAAGCGTCTTTATAAGATAAAAGCTTATAATAATACTAAATTATCTAAATAGTCTTATACTTTAGAGGCTAAGATAGATCTTAAGGATACTATATAGGCTATTCTAGCTCCTATTATATTAGATATTCTTAATACTTCTCTATTTAGCGCTAGTAGTGCTAATTTTCTTAGTTTACTACAAGGTAGTCTAGAGTATTTTAATTTTAGAAGTTTTCTAGTTTCTTAGAGTAATTAAGGTTATTTTCTAGTTCCTATATTTTTTCCTATAGTTGCTCTTTTACGTCTATACCTATCTATTCTACTAAGTAGTAGTTTCTACTATTATAGAATTAATATATTAAGATTTTCTTAACTTCTTACTTTTCTTATTCTCTATATATATCTACTTTATATACTAGTAGTTTTACTTCTTATAGTACTATCTTAAGTAGTACTACGTAAAAAGTTAAGTATATCTTTATTTTATTTAGTAGCTTTAGTTTAAATATAACTAGTGTAACTTCTTTTTTAATTTTATATAGTCTTATCTTAACGTAGTCTAGTTTAGAACTTAGTCTCTTACTTTTAATATTTTTTTATACTAACTATACTTTTTCTCCTTCTCTAAATTAAGGTCTCTTTTTATATTTCTTATTATAGTACTTTACTATTTAGTTATATAGGAATTTTATATTCTATTTTAATTAAGTATATATTTATTTTATTTTATTTATAAAGTTTTCTCTTTATAGAGTTTAAGATTCTATATCTCTTAGTATTCTATATATATTAGAGTTAAATCTATAGTTTATAAAAAAAAGTAATACTCTTATTACTATATTCTTTACGCTATTATATACTAATTGTACTATAGGTAGTAACTATACCTAGTTATTCTAATTGTAATTAAAGTAATATCTTAAGTACTATTCTACTATCTAGTTTATACGTTCTAATTATCTATCTATTTATAGATAATATACTATTAACATTATATACTTTATTCCTAATTACACTATTATTATTCTCTATAGTTTTAATATAAATCTTATATCTCTATCTATAATAATTTTATCTAGGATACTATATTAGCTAATTACTATTCCTAGGACTTAGTATATAGTAACTTCTATCCTACTTTTCTCTTTATATAGTCTAAAGTATATATACTTTATAAGCTTATCTACTATTATTAGAATTCTATTATATTTAACTCCTAATATTAGGTTTTTTAACTTAGGTAGTTTTGTAATAAAGTCTATTATTATTATTCCTTAGAGTTACTCTAGTACTTTAACTAGTTGTAATATTCTATATAGTATATATCTATTATACTTATTTCTATAGTATTCTATATAGTCTTATAGTACTTTTTTTACTAGTTATCTTACTCTTAGGATATAGTAATCTTTTAGGAGTCTATTTAGCATTTTTTTAATTCCTTAGTATCTATATACTAGTAGCTTATAGAATTATTATATAAATTCTCTTTAAATCTTCCCTAGAATATATATTCCTCTATAGGCTTATATAAATCTTTCTTAGATTTCTAGCTTTTCTATTTCTTTAGTTACTTCTTATATTATTTTCTAAATCTATTTATCTAGCTTATATTATAATACTAAGTAGTAGGTAAGCTATTATATTGTACGTAATTAGGCTAGGTAATATAGCGTAGTAAAATACGTAACTATTTAGTAGTAAACGCTCTAGAATAAGCGCTCTAGAGTAAACGCTTTAGAATAAGCGCTTAGAAATAAACACTAGATAGTAAGTATATAGGAACGTTAATAGACCTTTATAAACTATTATATTTAATCTCTTCTTTACCTCTTATCTTAATAGAGTATTACAACTAATACTTTAATTAGATTCTAATCTACTTATTAATACTTATATACTTTATAATACTCTAATAAGAGCTAACTATTAATTAAGTTAAGTAACTAACTTATTTATTAACTTTACTTATCTTATAAAAGCCTACTTACTTTTATTACCTTTACTTAGTTCTAAAGACTTAATATATTAAATACTTTTAAGATAAGTAATATATTAATAAATATAGATAACTAGTATATAGGAGTAACCTATATAGCTACTTCTAAGGTTACTAAGCTAGACTTCTACTATAGAGAATAAAATAAGCTTAAGCTATAGATCTTATAACTTAATTTCTTTTTTAAAGTAAACTAAGTTTAAGATAAAGATAGAGCTATACATATATCGTCCTATATAAAGGGTAAGGTAGAAAAATAGGTTACGCTATACTTTAAGAAATACCTTAATAACGATAATAGTAACTATAATAAAATATTTAAAGAATAGATTAAGTTTAAAGATAAAGTATAATAAGCCTTTTTACTAGTAAATAAGATAGTAGTAGTAAAGCGCGTAATATAGTAGCTATAATAATATAAGGTAGTAGTAGACTATACTAACAAGTTCTAAAGCTACGCGATATAAATAGAATAAAATAATAAGTTATTAATAAGGATATTTTAATAAAGACTTAAAAGTAATATTTAAAGTAAGCTAATACGTAGTAGAGCTACGATTAAGACGTTAGAAAACCTAATAGAAGAAGTAATTTAAGTTAATAACTATATATATAAATATATAGTAGAAGCTAAGAATATAAAAGTACTATATATAGAAAGTAAGAAGTATAAACCTAAGTACAAGTACTAATATAAGAATAACTAAGTTTAAGGTAGCTATAGATACTTTAGGCTAGACAAGATATACGTTAATAATATAAACCTAGGAAAATAGGAGAACTATTACTATAAAGACCCTAAGAGAGTAAAAAGCTAAAAATACTATAAGTATAGTAAAATAAGGTACCTAGTAAAGAATTACTAAGTAAAGAATAAGATTATAAAACAAATTAATATACTTAAGTAGTAAGATAATAATAGAGAGGAAGAATAGGAAGTAATCTCTAGAGAAAGCTAGGAGAAGAGAGATTATAAGACTATAAACCTCTAGTAGTAAGATATAAGTAAAAGATATAACTACTATAAAATTACTATATAACTAATAAACCTTATAATAAATAATAAAGTAAAAGCTATAAAGATACTACTAGGAATATAGAGCTACGTAAAAAGGCACTAACTAAAGTAGAAATAAGCTAAGATAGATACTTTAGAATACTTTTAGCTATACTAGAGAAGAGTAGGGTATAGGTATAAGATAATACTATATCTAGGAAAGTAGGTATATATAGCCTAGAATAAGAATAGAGAAAAAAACTAAGAGCCTAAGACTTCTAAATACAAAATAGTACTTAAAATACTAGAGCTAAGGTAAGAAAATACTAAAGTATAAGATAAATTTATAAAAGAAATCTAGAGACTAGTAGATAGTTACTACTTAGTAAGAAAATAGTAAGATAAAGAATACTAAGTAAAGTAGACCTAATAATATAAATTATTATATATAAACAATAATTAGGCGCTAATTATTATAGATCTAGTATTAATACAAGAACTATAATACTAGCTATACCTACGTAACTTAAACTACCTACTACTATTATAGATAGGATATTACTATAATAACTACTTTACCTACTATTCTAATAAGATAGGATCTAGATATTTCTTTTATAAGAGATTTAGATATAAATAATACCTATAAGATAAGTAGAAAGTAGAGTACTTTCTAGAGATAACTAAAGAAGATATAAATACAAGTAAGATACTTATAAATAACTAATATATTAACTTAATCTAGTAAACCTATACGCTAGAGAAGTATAAATAATATAGAGAGATTAAGATACTCTAAGGATTTTAGTAAAAGATAAATAAAGATTATAAGATTAAGTCTTTTTTAGGTAAATAGCTAATATAAGATATATAACTAGAAGCTATAATACTATTAATACTAAAAGACTTATTAAACTCCTAGTAAAGATAGAAAGAAAAAGAATAAAGGTATTAGTAGATTTAAAGTTATTTATAAACCTAATTATACTAGAAGTAGTAGAATAAGTAAGACTCTAACTATAAGTAAAGAAGATACTATATTTAATTTATATTGTAAATAGATAACTAATACTAAGAAACTTAATAGTTAGCGATAAAGTAACTATAGAGATTATTATTTAAGGATATAGTATAAGGATTACTCTAGACGTATTAGTTTTAGCTAATAAAAATATTATACTAGGACTCCTATAGCTATAAGAGTTTAATTCCTAAGTTAATTAGAAAAACTAGAACCTCTTATTTAATAACTACAAAGACGTACGTAGATCTAAGCCTACGTATTAGTAGTATTTAATAGTAGATAAGAAGGTACTATATAAGATAGTAGCTTTAATAGTAACTTATTAAGAGAAAATAAGTACTTCTATAGGTACTAGTAAGGCGCTAAGCTAAGAAGTAGGAGTAGAAGAGTAATATATAACTTTTAAGATCTTAGAATAGTATAAGAAGTTTAGCTACTTATTTATAGAAGAGATAGATATACTAGTATTACTTAAGTACTAACTCTAGGACTATATAATTAAGTTATAGGAAAGAAAAGAGCTACCTTTTAGGCCTATTTACTAGTTAATAGAGAGTAAATTAGTAATACTCTAAGAAAGACTAAATAGGGACTTAAAGAAGAGATATATACAAGAATCCTTATTATTAGTAAGATTCCTAATTCTCTTTATACTTAAGAAAAAAGGACTACTAAGGATATACGTAGATTACTAAAAACTAAATAATATTATAGTAAAAGACTAATACTTACTACTAAATATAGATAAGCTCTAAGATAAGCTAAGTAGAGTAAAGATATTTATAAAGCTAGACCTAAAGGATAGATACTACTTAATATAAATTAAAGTAAGTAATAAGTAAAAAATAGTATTCTAAATACGCTATAGAAATTATAAGTATATAGTAATACCTTTTAGACTAATAAATATACTAGTAATATTCTAAAGACTAATTAATAATATACTATAAGAGTACTTAGATAAGTTTATTATAGCTTACCTAGATAATATACTAATATATTCTAAAGAAGAAGGCGAGTATATAGAGTAAGTAATAATAGTACTATAGTACTTAGACTAATATAACCTATAACTAAAGCTAGAAAAATATAAATAGTATAAGAAGAAAGTAGAGTTTCTAGAATATACAATAGGTATTAACAAAGTTAAGATAAGCTAAGAGAAGATTAAAGTAGTAAAAGAATAGAAGGAACCTAAGATAGTTAAGGACGTATAATTATTCCTAAAATTTATTAACTTTAACTAATACTTTATAGAAAAGTTTTCTAAAAAGGTACTACTACTTATAAAGCTTATAAAGAAAGATATAATATAAGAATAGAGAGTAGAGTAGAAATAAGCTTATAAGAAACTTAAGTAAGCCTATATTATACTACTAGTTCTAAAGTAATTTTATAGTAATAAGACTTTAGTTATTAAAACTAATATATCTAATCTAGCTTATAGAGCGATAGTACTATAAGAGTATAAAGAGAAGTAGTATCTAATTATATACTATTTAGAGAAATTTATAGAATAAGAAAAAAGATATAATATATATAATAAAGAGCTACTTGTAATAGTTAATATACTTAAGTATTAGAGAGCGTATACTAAAAGCGTAGTAGAAGTAATTATAAAGATAGATTATAAGAACCTAATATACTTTATAATAAGTAAGAAGTTAAAGGATAAGTAGATATAATAGTTAAAACTACTAGGATAGTATAAGTTTAAGATTTAGTACGTACTAAGTAAAGAAAATAGCTAAGTAGATATACTTAGCTAAAGATATAATATTATAGGAAAGAAGTAAGTAGTAGAAGAAGCTATACTATAAGATAATAGATAAGGCTACTTAGTACTAAATATAAGACTAGTAAAGGAATAAGAAATTAATAATCTAGTTAAGATTATAAACAAGGTTCTAGAAGAATTATAAGAAGTAATTATATAATAATACTATAATAACCTAGTATATAAGTACCTAGAGATACTATAAACTATAGAGCTAATCTAGAGGAACTATAGATTTAGTAAGATAAAGGAGAAAGTAACGTAGTTTATTAAGAAATATATAAATTACTAAAAAAATAAGCATAAGATATATACACCTTATAGAGAAATACAAGTAATTAAGATACTAGAAAAACTATAGATAGATATTGCGATAGACTTTATTATAAGACTACTAACGTTAAAAGACTTAGTAATAAGAATAAGATATAATATAATAATAGTAATTGTAGACTAATTTATAAAATACGCTAAGATAGAGAAATTCTAAAGTAACTATATAGTAGACTAGCTAAGATACGTACTACTAGACGTACTAATACAAAGATATAAAATACTAAGGAGTATTATTAGTAATAGAGATAAGCTTTTTATATCTAATTACTAGATAACACTACTTATAGTAATAGAGACAAAAAAAAAGCTATTAATAGCCTATTATCTATAGATAGATAAATAGATAGAATAGACTAACTAAACGTTAAAGATATACCTAAAGATTTATAGTAATTAGAAGTAAAATAATTAGGTATTACTACTACCTATAGTATAATTAGTATATAATAATAAGTACTTAAAAGTAATAAGTAAAATACTATATTTTATAAATTATAGAAGACACCCTAATTTATTTAAGAAAATACTACTAGAACCTAAGATAAAAGTAGTATTAGTTAGAGTTAAAGATATATAAGAACTCTATAATAAGATAAGATAAAAACTAAAAAAAGCTTAGAAATAAAGTATTTTATATATTAATTAAAAATAAAAAATAGTACCTTAGCTAAAAGAAAGAGATAAAGCGTATCTTTATACAAAGAATCTATAAATAAAGTAACCTAGTAAAGGACTAGATTATATTAAAGTTAGACTATTTTTAGTTAAAGAAGATAATAAGCTAGTAATAAAAATACTAGAACTACCTAAAGATACTAAAGTATACTTTAAGTTCTATATAAGCCTACTAGAACTAGCTAAGCTAAAAATACTAGTATAGCAATAATTCTAATATTAGAAAGAAGAAGACAATAAGTTTAAAGTTAAAAACCTATAGGGATATTAAGAAATAAGATACAACGCTTTCTAAAGTATATAGTTTCTCTAAGAGTAGTTAGTAAAATAGAAAGGCTACTTAGTAAGTAAAAATACGTAAAAACCTAAAGCTAACCTATAGAATTATTAGTAGATACTTAAAAAAGTAAGAAATAAGTACTATATACTAGGATATATAGGATATATAAAGCTATAGCTAGGATATAATAGATATATTAGTAGAAGAAAGTTCTATAATAAACCTAACTACGTAGAGCCTATAAAGCGCCCTTAGTTATAATAAATTTATCTAATAAGCTAATAGTAGACTAGATAGTAAAAGAAGAGGTAATATTAATAGTAGTAGTAGAATAGTTAAGAACTTACGCTAAGACTTTATTACCTTCTTACTCTAACTCTAACGCTAGGTATAAGGCCTTATAATAAGTACGCTTTTTAGTAGATTTTAATATTTTCTTATTATATAGTAAATAAGTAATAATAATAGTAAAAAGTTTTTTATTATTATTAACCTTTTTATAGAACTCTTTATAAGTTTAATTAAGAGATTCCTAGGTTATACTAATATAAAGACGCTTTATACAAGTATACTTAGTATACTTTAGAGTAGAATCTAGTATAATAAAATATAGAATACCTAAAAAAGAATAATATAGATAAAGTGTTTTAGAAATATAGTTTATAGTAAAGATTTCTAATAAGAGATAAAGTTTATAAGATTATAAAGGAAGTAATATTATAGTAAGATAGTTTTTAACTAGAAGGTAGAGTAAACTACTTATAAGCTAAACCTAGCTAATAGAGGCTTAGGCCTAAGAATAGACTTAGCGTAAGAAAGGAGGATAGTATTATAATACTAAGTAGTAGGTAAGCTATTATATTATACGCAATTAGGCTAGGTAATATAGTATAGTAAAATATATAACTATTTAGTAGTAAATACTTTAGAGTAAACGCTCTAGAGTAAATACTCTAGAATAAGTACTCTAGAGTAAACGCTTTAGAATAAGTACTTAGGAATAAATACTAGATAGTAAGTATATAGAAACGTTAATAGACCTTTATAGATTATTATATTTAATCTCTTCTTTACCTCTTATCTTAATAGAGTATTACAACTAATACTTTAATTAGATTCTAATCTACTTATTAATACTTATATACTTTGTAATACTCTAATAAGAGCTAACTATTAATTAAGTTAAGTAACTAACTTATTTATTAACCTCGCCTATCTTATAGAAGCCTACTTGCCCTTATTACTCTTACTTAGTTCTAAGGACTTAATAGCTTATTACTTATTCTCTTAAGTATAGTAGCTATTTTAGGTATATTTAGGACTAAGTATCCTTTATTATTCTTAACTAGAACTATACTAGTTATACTTACTTCTTTTTATAAGTCTAGTCTTCTACTAAAAGTATCTATAAACTAGTTATCTTTCTCTTTTATATATATAATTTCTAAGTTAAATATTAATAGAAATTCCTACTATCTTATATAACGTTAAGATAGTTCTTTATTTAATATAAATTTTATAAGATTCTTATAGTCTATATAGACTTTTATTTAGTACTTTACTCTTTATAAGTATACTCTCTATTATTTAAATACTTTATAGATTACTAGTATCTCTTTATTATAGATTAGGTAGTTAAGCTCTACTAGCTTTATTTTCTTAGAAAAGTATTTTACTAAGTATTCTTATTTAGTCCTCTAGTCTTCCTATATTAGTACTATCTTATAGACTAAGTTAGATACATCTATTTTTACTATTACTAGTAAGTCTAAGTTATATATTCTAATAACTAGATTTTCTATAAACTTTCTTTTAATCTTATTAAATACTTTTTTATATTCTTTAATCTATTTAAATAGTATATCTTTTTTTATTAGTCTAGTTATTAGTTTTATATCTTTAGACTATACTATTATTAACTTTCTATAAAAGTTAGCTAATCTATAGAATTATTATACCTCTTTTAGGTTTTTTAGTGTTAGCTATTCGTTAATTAACTTAATCTTTCCTAGATTAATTTTAATTTTTCCTAGTTTAATAATAAATCCTAGAAAGTCTATTTCTTTTATATAGAATTCGCATTTTCTTATTTTTAGAAATAACTTATTTTCTACTAGTTTTTCTAGTACTTTGTATATATATTATATATATTTATCTTCTATTTCTAAAAATATAAAGATATTATCTAGGTATATAAATATAAATACGTCTAAGTATTCTCTTAGTACTATATTAATTCTTTCTTAAAATATAGCTAATACGTTTATTAACCTAAATAGTATAAGTAGGTATTTATATAGTCTCTATTATATTCTAAATACTAATTTCTATTTATTACCTTTCTTAATTCTAATTTAGAAGTAGGCGTTCTAGATATCTAATTTTGTAAAGATCTTTACTTTCTATAGCTTATCTTATATTTTATCTATTTATAGTAAGGGGTATTAGTTCTTATTTATAACTACGTTAGTTTTTCTAAAATCTACGTAAGGTTACTTCTTATCTATCTCTTTTTTATCTATAAATATAAGTCTATAAGCTACTAAGGATTTAGATTCTCTTATTTATACTTTTTTTATAGTATTTTATATAAATACTTACTTAATTTTAGATTCTTTTTCTATTTTTTAGTAGACTAGGCTCTATCTTACGTTTTTACCTTCTTCTATTTCTATTACTAAGTTCTATAGCTAATATTCTAAGAGGTAGTCTTTAAGTTCTATAAGCTATTATTCTTATTTTTTATTTTCTTCTAGGAATTCTCTTTTATAAGTATTTATATTAGCTTTTAGCTTTTCTATTTTATAGTAGCTAATTCTTTCTATTCTCTAATTAATATATAAGTTAGCTATCTATAACTATAGTATTTCTAATATAATTTCTTATTTATTGTTAATTATTATTATATCTATAACTATATTTTTAATTATTATCTTTTCTAGTTCTAGTATAGAGAGAACTATTTTAAACTTAATAAGTTCCTAGAATAGTTTTCCTTTAATTTTACTTAGTTATTAAAAGTACTTATTTATTATATAATATATTCTTTATACTTCTATAAACTTCTTTAATATAAAGTTTCTTGTAGCTCTACTATTAATTATTAATTATACTTTCTTCTTTTAGTATATACTTATTTTTATAATATATAGGCCTCCTATACTTTCTAGCTATTCTTACTTAGGTAATTTTATAAATTATCTATCTTTCTTAAGCTATAGCCTTACTTTAAGTTTATATTCTTTATATTTTAAATAGTTATTATACTTGTATTTATACTATAGTCCTCTTTAGACGTATTTTTTAGATAGTTTTAGTCTAGGCCTTATTACTACGTAACCTTCCTTAGGTATTATTTCTTATCCTTAGATATCTTCTACTAGAATTACTCTTATATAATTATAGCTTTTTTGTCTTAAAGGCTATATATTATTATTTACTTTAGTGTTCTTGTATATAATATAATTCTTATCTAGGTATAATATCTATAATACTTTAAAGTGTACTAGGTATTTTAGATCTATTATCTTGTTATCTCTTTCTTAGTATCTATCTTTCCTAGGTATATCTATTATTAGGATATAGTATACTACTAGTACTCTTAGTATATAAGCTTTATTAATCTATTATATTTTTCTTATAAAGAACTACTATTCTTTTTATATAAGTATCTTTTTTACTATAACTATATATTGTTTTATCTATTCTTAAAATAGTATAAACTTTATTTCTTTAGAATTACGTTCTTTCTAGTCTTTGTACACTTTCTCTATACTTATAACTAGTAAGTATTTCTAAATAAACTTCTATTCTTTATTTTATTCCTCTATATCTATTATTATATAGCTATTATAGCTATATATATCTAGCTAGGTATATTCTATACTTTTTATACTTACTTATTTCTTACTTTTTTATAGTCTTTTAGAAGAAGCTATAGTAGTTTCTTTATCTAGTACTAGTCTTTTAGCCTAGATTAATAGGGTTTAGGGCTCTTCTCCTTCTAAGTCTTCTATTAGTAGGTCTATTATATATACTATTTCTTCTAGCTATACTTTTATTCTTTCTTTTATTACTACTACCTTATTTCTTTATTATATAAAATACTCTACTCCCTACTTACTAGAAAGATATATATAGTAGTTATCTTTATAATAAAAGGTCTAATAGAGTATTACGTACTATAATTCCTTACTCCTAGCTACTTTTTCCTAAGGTTTAGCCTATACTTATAGTACTTCTTTCTTCTTTTTAGTTGTCTTTAACTAAGTTTCCTTATCTTTCTTATAGTCTTTACTTCTACATTCTTTTATAAAGTGTCCTAGTTTTCTATATTTATAATATATAGTAGGGTAACACGAAAAAAAAGCCTAAAAAAAAGTTATAGTTTTTAACTAGTAATAACTCTCCGAATAAAATAGCTAAAAATATAAGCAAACATAAATCTTAAAGAAAATATCTAGGACTTTATTTTAGCTTACTACAAATTTTGATTACTAAGCAAATACAAGCTAGG